>JTDE01000605.1:44836-63603 GCA_014338405.1 Paragonimus skrjabini miyazakii
GTCACCCCGGAATTACACATTTATCTCATTTTGTTCGAACAAATAATTTGCCTTTTTCCCTAGACAATGTCAAGTCTGTTATTCAACAATGTTCCGTTTGTTCCCAGCTAAAACCGAAATTCTACAATCCTTCCAATAGTCCCTTAATTAAGGCAACACAGCCCTTTGAACGTCTGAGTATTGATTTCAAAAGACCAATTCCCTCTTCCACTCGCAATCACTATATACTAACTGTAATTGACGAATTCTCCCGCTTCCCATTCGCTTTTCCATGCCCAGATATGTCTGCATCCACTGTCATCACTCGATTAACCGACCTCTTTTCGATGTTTGGAATGCCGTCATTCGTTCATTCCGATCGAGGATCTACATTTATGTCGCAGGAGTTGAGGCAATTCCTCCGCGACCGGGGTGTGGCCACTAGCAGGACCACGAGTTACAACCCACAAGGCAATGGCCAAATTGAACGGCTCAATGGCACTATATGGAAAACTGTTTCTTTTTGCCTGCGTTCCAAAGTACTGAATGTTGACCAGTGGGAGTACGTGCTCCCGGACGCACTGCACGCTATCAGGTCGTTGCTGTGTACTGCTACCAACACTACTCACGAACGCATTTTTCTACATAATCGGAAATCACCCGCAGGAACCAGTCTGCCTCAGTGGCTCGTTACGCCTGGACCAGTACTTTATCGGAAGAATGTCCAAACATCCAAGTACGATCCCTTAGTAGAAGTTGAACTGTTAGAGAGTAACCGCGAATACGCCCACATTCGACTTCCAGATGGTCGTGAGGAAACTGTATCCTTCCGACAACTGGCTCCCATTAAAAACACTATTCAACCGACACAACTTATTTTGTCAGACCCTATTTTAAACCCTCCTATTGTTGACACACCCTGTACTATATCCGACACGACAGAAACTACTAGCACACCAGAAACAAATGTTGAAAATCTTCTCTCCCACCAACAAAGGGTTAGACCTTACATACTTCGAAATCGCGAGGCCGTAACCTCGCTTCACACGTTTGCCAGTATCTGTCCTACAATAACCCATTTCATACGTTGGACAGTCAACCACTAATACACCACATTTACGTTAGTGTTTTTTCCGTGGCGGGGGAGAACGTCATATATTATTTCTACATCATATTGTCCTCTTCCCTATCATACTGATCCCTCCATATATTATCCTAATCTACTTTTCCTGTTCGTTATGTTATAGATCACATGCCTCGTTTTCTGATTGATTAAAGCCTTTCTATCAGGCGTTGTCTTCTCTGCGCTCTCGATTACTTCTTGCAAGTCTATTCGTTAAAAAAACCAACCCGGCAGACGGCGCCTACCAACCTTGCTCAGTGTGGCGGTCAAGCCTTGCATACACTATAACCAGGTTACTACCAGATCGCCTCATGGTATCTATTATCCGACGCACTGGGCGAAAGACACCCTGTCGGTATGCCAGCCAGCGAAGAATGTGCATCTTCGTAACTCCAGTTATCGGAAGCTAATAGGCACAGTAACCAAGTGTGTGCCGAGAGACTATCGTGTTGTTCACATATTCAAACAGTTGATACGGGCAAACCGGAGAGGAAGCAATGTGGGTCGAATACCGGGAGCTCATACCCACTTTCGGTACCAGTGGATAAGGCACCTGATTCACATAACAAAACTAAGCACATACACGCACCATAAACTTTGCACGACTACATAAAGTGATGTCACCCGCACACACAAGATCTGTAACGACAGTATGGTCAGTCGAAACGGAACAATAATGCTACTTCGATTAAACCTCGAAAAACTGTTTTCGGAGAAACTAGACTTTCCCCAACACATCTCGTTTGAGATGGCAGTCATTCGTAGCACTTGGTCCGAGGATTTAGCTGCATAGTGCGTAGCAGACATCTTTTATGGCTGGTTTAAACTCCGGAACATCAAACATCTGAACTATGGGGTGACTGAGTCCGGAATCTCGAACGCGTTCAACAAAATATATAACGGACGCAAGTGTTGGTCGTCTGTTGTTACTGCGTCTAAATTCCGTGGGCACAACCGGTTGCTGGGAGAGATTAGACAACCGCAAACACGATGTCAAGACAGTCAAGCTATCGTAAAACCTCCGACATATTTGAGTATACAGACATCACGCTCTGGTCACCATCACCCTGGTGGATCGAGGCCACCCAACCAGGATCGATCTTTGAAGCCTCCGATATCCTGTTGGCAACGCGGGGATTGGCATTATGTGCGCTTGTGTCCATCTCATAAGTACGAGTGCCAGAAATGCAATCGTTGAGGCCACAAGGAAGACCGTTGTCAAGCTGACAAGCGATTGACTTTACAGTCCACATCAAATTCCCGCGGTCGACGATTCCGGAAGCATGCCCACCAGTTAAATTTCATTTTCGCCACATTCTTGGTCGATTATGCTTCCAGGCGGAAGCATACTACGTTGGCACTAAATGGTACCGCCGTTCGGCTACAAGTGGATACCGCCTTCAACATCACTATCACATGCCATGGGTTCGACTACACACAAAGCCCGCAATGCCTCACGTGGCGCCTTGAGGAAACCTGGCGAGCTAGCTTGCGAGGTCTCATCTGGCAACGTCCAGTTCAAAGGCAGTTGCTATCTCAGGGATCAACTGGAGCTGGACTAGATTGACGCGAACTTGTTGGAGACGCCAATCAGCCGCTGGAGCAACGGTGGCTCAATCGATGGTAGCCCAATGTTATCGCTTCACATCGCCAATCCTCCCGGTATCATTGGCCACTTGTACTGAAAGCACCTTGTAGTCTTTCAGGAGGGCTTAAGAAGATGCACCAAAACAAATGCTGTCTTGCATCTTCTTCTAAAGACAAGACAGCTATACCGGCCGAAACTTCCAGTGCCGTACGCAGCTTTGCCTCTCGTAGACAAGGAACTCGATCGGCCACAGGAAGCTGGTGTCCTAACGCTACTTTCCGAGCTTAAAACGGTACACCCATTGGGACCTTCGGTCGTCGACTGTTGAAGCTAAACCTCGGTTTTCGACATTATCTTCGTTGAATTCTTTTGTAGCCAATATTCCTCTTCCTATTATTGGTATCGATTCCCTCCGACATCTTGATTTGCTGGTCGACGCACGTCAATCGCGTCTGATTGATACCTCGACAAAATTCAGTGTCCGGGATAAGCCGTCACATACGGCTGTGATCAGTTCAATGTTACACGATCCCGTGGTTTACAAGCCTTATGGGAAAACCCCATCCGAATTCCCCCAACTGGTCCGACCTGCTAACGAACTACCGGTCGTGACAACCGACGTCGCGTATCACATCGCCACACGAAAGGCACCAGTTCGAAGTCGTCCACGTCGCTCGATCCGAGCCGAATTTGAGCATACACTTCGACTCGGCATTGTCCGTCTATCCAACAGCTCATGGGCTTCGCCATTGCACATGGTGCATGCACATGGCGTCCATGTGGCGACTGTCGGGCACTGAACAACACAACCACCCCCGATAAGTACCCAATTGTTCACATTCAAGACTTGATAGCAAACCTATCGGGAAAGTAAATATTAAGCGGAATCGACCTGGTTTGCGCTTACAACCAGATTCCTGTGACCCCAGAAGACATCTCGAAGACAGCGGTCATAACACCGCCCGGACTTTTCGAACTTTTAGGCACGACGTTTGATCTGAACAACGCTGTCCAGACTTTCCAACATTTCATTCACGAGGTGTGTCGTGGACTTGACGGTGTTTGTCTGCACTTGGATGAAATCTTGGTCGTTAGCTCATCACAGAAAGAACACTGCGCGCGCTTGCGTTTATTGTTCGCCCGTTTGTCGTACTATAGGGTGACCATACACCTAGTTAAGTGTTTGATTGGGATGTCGCGCGTAAACTTCTTAGGTCACAGTATATTCACGAACGGGATTGAACGTTGCCCCGACAAAAAGCAGGCAACAGAAGACTACCTGGAGCCCACATCGTTCGAACAACTTCGCCGTTTCGAGGGGTTGGGAAATTTTTTAACACTGTTTCATTCCTAATTGTGCTCATTTAATACAACCGCTCATCGACTTGCTCAGAGGTAAGGTAGACTTGTTTTCATTGGCAACTGCTACACAAAAGGCCTTCAATAATTTAAAAACAGTCATCGCCAATATAGCATTACTGTCAGATCATCATTCGTCCGCTACTTTAGCGCTAACTGTGGATGCATCAGACGTGGCTGTAGAAGGGGTCCTGCAGCATCGATCGCGGATCACATTTTGACTTGATTTTTGCGTTGCTTCTCAACGCGCTAGGATGTAGTCGAATTCGCACAAAGGCCTGTGTGACCAGTGATCATATGGCTTCTCTAAGGAACCCGGCTAAAACCGCGCTATAAAAAGACTTTTGTGTTGGAGCGCAATGTGGAACGTGAGGTTATCTCTATCGATAGACTGACGTGGAATTTGATTCGCGGTCAGCAAAAACCTCCACGGCTAATACATTTCCTAACGTTTGTACGGATTCCGTTCCGGTTGAGACTCCGTCATCCTCGACGGAGCCAAGTGACCAGAACAGACGTGGTCGAGAGTTGCGAAGGCCAGCGCAACTTGCAGGCTATATATATGGATTGCTATTGCACTTTCTTACCCAGTTAATTTTAGATGGCTTTACCTATAGGAAACTCTGCCAACAAGACGTTTTTTTAAATAAAAAACCTTGTTCTTTTGGACATAATAAAAGCTGAAACTCGGTGAGATTATCGTTGTCGATTAATGAGCACTGCCTATTCTAGATACTGTGAATTAATCATTCATCTGCATGGGACGCTCAGGCCGCGCTCGCGAGAGGACGCTGGAAAGCCTAAAATTCTGCGAGGACCACCTAAGATGGACGCAACCAAAGCTACGACCCTACTAGATCGATTACAACTTGCCTGTTTCTAACTCCTCCTGATTACTAACCTTCCAAATCATGCTCCCCTAAACCACTTACAATTGTTCTCCCCCTTCCATTCACCGACCGTAGACGCGAGCTGTGTGGCAAGAGTAAATTGGACCAGTCATGATCGTGCCAACCGTTCCGGTTAAATGAAACAATTACATTGTCGAAATTAACACGCTGGTTATCTTCTAAGGGGGAACTCTGTGGCGACCCTATGTGTTTATGGCCAACTGTGTTAGAGTTACAATTGCCATTTGTACTCTTTTTGTTTCCAACTTCTGTATGTGCTTAAACATCTGTTTGAACGAATACGGAAACCGAAAAGTTCCCTGCACACTCCAACGTACTACTCGCTGCGCGCTCCCCTGTCGTTCCGATGTGCTATCTTTTCGTTGTTATTCGCTAAACCACGTCGATCTCGCGTGTTGACAATACTCTTTGGTTACTTGTTACGTCATTCTTAACCGACCGTTGTAGTGACCTGGAAATAACCCCGGTCTGCCTGCTGTACGAAGTGTAAAATTCTTCTCAAAATCTTAGTTCGCATTGTACATAGGATCGTAAGGATCTTCGTCTACCGTCTGCTTTCTGCATGCCATCGTGTTTGTTTGTTTGCATGTTTGTTGGCCTATGCGCGTCAATGGCGTCATACATACTTCCGGCTTGCTCGCGCGCTCGACGGTCGGATACCTAATTTCTTTAGCCGCTTAAGCGTACAGGTGTCGTTTAGCACTCGTTGAGACCTATTGTACTTTCAATTTGAACATCACCCACAATTGATCGCAGATGTCGCATTCCCATAGACTATCCAGTCGAAATGGGCCGACTGAAAAGTCTGTGGGAATGCGACAGCTGCGATCGATTGTGGGTGATGTTCAAATTGAAACAAGCCAAATTCCCGACTACTTATCAGTAACCTATTGTAATTGTCATTTAATATATGTCCGATCTCCCACAATTATTCATATTCCTATTTCGCGTCTGATATTCGTTGAGTATACCTTGGAAAGCGTTCATTTAGTGCACACATGCACTAAACCACCTTCGGTTCATTTGATTCTACAGGGAACAACCGTCGAAGAGTTGGAAACATTCTTGATGGATTATCGAGCAACTGCAAACCCGCAAACACCTGATAGAAGATCTCCAGCTGAGGCGAATACTGGACTGAAAATCCGAATGCCGCTTGACTTCATTCGCTTGATTGTCATTGGTCCAGGATCCAAGGATGCAACGGAGCACAGATTCAAGCAACGGCATGGCGCCAAACACCGACAGTTCTATAGTGATCAGACTGTCTTGGCCCGGGAGTATCGTAACGGTTTTTTCAAACGGTCCTTGGGTCGAATTCGTAGAAAGCTGGGAAACATCAGTTCCGAAGTCCAGATCGGAAGGGATGTCTGGATGCGTCATGTCAACCGGCTTTAGCTCACAAGTATTGTCAGACAATCACTGGGTGAGAAACGTGTGCCGTTGGAAATCCTGACTGACACTTTGGCCTCCCATAGCCGGATCGATTGACACACGTGCTCAAGGCAGAGGCCCAAGGGTCCCGGATCCAGTTAGTTTTTTTGCTCAGTGTTTGGTCTGAGAGGCAATTACTGAAAACAGGGTGTAGCACCGCTCTTAAGGATTATAATAAATACCAAGAACAAGGTAAGATTACTTTCATAAGGGGTTTTTTAGTCAATGAGAATTAAGCAAAGCTTTAAAACGATCTCCAAAAGTGCTGCTAACGACCTCGGGAGGAAGACTATTCCAAAGGCAAATAACCCTGTAAGAAAACTGCTGCCCAAGGAAGGCTCGGGGACGAAGCCTGAAAAACTTCCTGTAACGTCCACGCAGGCCATCATCAATCACTATGATAAGGAATTGTTCAAACAGACTTGCCCCAAAGAAGAATTGTGTAAGAATTAACTCACCGCAGTCGTCGAAATTCAAGTGGGTACAGATCAAGACTTTCAAGTTGGGACTCGTACGCGACATTTCTTAGGCCCGTGACTAGTTTGGCAGCCGCGCGCTGAACACGCTCCACGGCTAATGTCTTTCTTCAGGCCGGTATACATGACCTGATTTGCAAACTCGAGGAGCGGTGTTATGAAAACCTCGTGAAGCGTTTGAAACGCTTTCTTATATATGCGGGGGAAAGTGCACCCAATCATCACGAGAGTGGCAAATCCTTTTTTGCCACCATCTCATGGCGATACGCGAAATACAAGTTAGACGACAACCAGATGCCCAGATCTTTTTTCAGGTCAATTTTCGTTATATCCATTATGCCGAATACACTATGAATCACGAGGGCACTGTCAGAGTTTCCACCGAGTAACATATGTGCACAGTTATTGTTATTTAGTGGGAGACTGCAACTGTCCGACCAGCGCTTAATCGTGTCAAGATCAATCTGTAGTACACTGGGATCAGTAGCATTCCTGATTTTTGGGTCATCGGCGTATAGAAGGGCGTTGCTGGAAATATTTTCCGGAAGGTTTCTGATGTCGATCAGAGATAAAAGAGGACCTAACACCCGCAGAAATGAAGTAAGGAGACGAAAGATCTGATCCAGTTTTAACTCTAAAAGTTCCAGTATCGCTAAAATAGGCAATCCGGCGAACAACCTCTCCTTGAACACCATAGGCTTGCAGTCTGAGTTTCAAGGGGCCGTGTGGGGCAGTCGATAAGCCTTGGCAAAGTGAAAGAAAATAGTATTTGAGATGAGGCCATTGCCTTTGGCCTTGTAGTGACCAGCAATCGTGTTGCTTCTCTAAGGATCCCGGTTGTAACCGTGTCTTCCCGCTCGTCCGTTCTGTACGCATGATTATGTGTACGCCCGTAATAGGAAGCCTGATACGAACTCAGTGCCACTTTATCCAGTCGTGCAACTAATTGCACGCAGAGAGTGCTTGTTCTTTCTTTGACGACTTATTCTTTAAGGTCGTTTAACCCGTACCTTATCGAGCGTGGTTTAACGCACTCGAAGGTTCCACGCACTTTTCGCTCGGCGCGCTTTTGAAAGCCGCCGAGTAGGATACAGCCCATCTCGCGCTACTTTTCTTTCTCCTCTTGGTTGTCGCCGTTGGTCCCAGACTAGGCTAGAACAAACTACTCATCATATTCCCAAACATTGCTGGAAATATACGGTTTATTTTCAAACCCTGCTGTGTTCTCTAGTTCGATGCCTGTTGGGCCTACGTTTTGATTGGTCTTCAGGAAAGGCGTATTCAATTGTTAGTGAACGAGGGTCTAACGCGTGAACACTTGTCCATTACAAGTGACACCTTTGTAAGTTAATCCCAACACCCGTCTCACGATCAACATCCTCAGAGAGGATTTAGTGTCAGGATAAGCCTGACAAGAAAAGCATGATTCTGCTTTATTATTCCTTTAATCCAATCTTTTCTCATATTTCTCATATTTTTGGACATCTCATACTTTTGGACAGCTCATGACGGCCCCTTGATATGACTGATTGGCAGATGCAAACCATAAGACAAGATAGCACTGACAAAAATGTCACTACCACTGGTACTCAACTATATTTTATACGGTCTCCGTCTATTTAAAAAAATAACAGCAAAGGCCGTAACTAACAATCTTCAAAAAGAGACCTTTAGCCGGAATAGAGAGGTAATGACGTCAAAACTATTCGAATGGAATTATTATTTCTCCAACAACAAAAAAGTAACTAAATAAATAGTACGACGAGCACATGCCTCCATTCCGAAGGCTACAAACTTGGTCCTACCAGATGAGGCAGTAGGAGACGGGGGCTGTAGAATTCTATTCCCTCCCTCTTACTGCTCAAGAATTTGCGTCAGACTATCTCAGTATCAGTGTGTTCATGTGTCGTCATTGGGAAATCGGGGGTTTCAAATGAATTGAGCTGTATACAGCTCAGGTATACCTCAGGTATACCTGAACATGTCCTTCGTTCTTAACTTATCTCTTTTCTTTTTTCTTCACAACGACAGTAAGCTCTCATGCGATTACACAGTCTGAAAACCCTCTTTTCGGTGTGCAGGAAGAGCAGTATTGTCTCTCTTAGTACTGCACAAGTAGTGTCACAAAACTGTTGCAGTTACATATAAGAGTAACATGTAGCTAGATACCATATGCATATTAGTGGTTGTTTCAAAACGAGTGTGTACGGATGTGTGCGTATGCGTGAGTATCTCAGTACAGTTGTTTCCGTTTTATTAATGACCATGCACGTATGTTGTTTTCTGGTCCTCTTATTCTTTTTCCTTTTCTTACTTACAAGACTGTCATTGTTTTTGTAGATTACGGGTATCAGGCAGACGAAGCTTAATAAGGGATCCACAATCGAAGCGCGGGAAGCTGTCGCCTACCAGCGCAAGAAACTGGACTACAAGGCTACTAGCCGCCACGTCCTGTGAACTGAACTGCTTGTGGAAATCCGATATTTCAAGCCGTTACTGAGATATTCATCGGCGTTGAATTCAGATAATTCGCGCGTTTACATGCGGCCACAAGATCAATGATCCTCCATAGATATCGACTAGTCTCTCGTATAAACTTTCAAAACACCTCATGGACAAACACATTGCCTACCTGGAGTCTGCCTTATCCGTATTTTCATTGGTTGTTGTCGTTCGCAGCTTGATAGCCAATCGCAACAGGCTTCTTTTCGCACTATTCGTTCACTGTTGTTCGAATTCGTGTTCAACAGGAATCAATTACAGCAGTAGCGATAACGTTTCCATATGCTGCCACTGACACAGACAACCAGCGCGAGTACCCACTATTGCATTTATCCAGGTGTTTCGACCTGGTCAACAGTCACAAGTCAAATTTTCTAATTTCAGCGATTCAGCGATTGATACACGGGTTCGAGGCAGAGGCCTAATGGTCCCGGATCCAGTCGGTTTTTCTTGTTCAATGTCAAGCGGGCGTCTGTTGATCTGAAAGGCATTCAGTGAAAACAGGGTGTAGGACCGCTCTTGGGAGTTAAAGTAAATATCAAAAAACAAACTAAGATTACTGGCATAAAAGAAATTTTGGAAAATGAAAGTCAAGTAATAGTTTAAAGCGGTCGCTAGAAGCGCTACTGACGACCTCAGCAGGAAGACTGTTCCAGAAGTTAACAATCCTGTGGGGAAAAAACTGCTGTCTAAAAAAGGTCCGAGGGCGAAGTTTGAAAAGCTTCATGTTATGTCCTCGCCGACCGTCGTCATTCGCTACAGTGAAGAACTGATCAACAAGGCCTACTCTAAAGAGGAAGTGTGTGTAACAGGCAAGCCAGACGTTCTGGCTTCGTGTACCAGTTACAATCGAAAACCAACTTTGAGCAACGTGGAGACACCGGGGAACAGCGTTCTTCTGAAGTGAGGGTTCCAACGATAGTCCTGTGAAAGGAGACAATAGAAACAAGCGTGAGCCAAAGGCCCAGTAAGACATGCACATGACTTACACAATCGGAAACAAAAGTGGCGCCAACAACACGGCAGCACGATGCGTTACATGTGTGAAAATTAAATCACCGCGGAGCCGTCGAAATTCAAGTGGGTAAAGATCAAGAATTTCAAGTTAAGACTCGTACGCGACATTACTGAGACCTGTGACTAGTTTGGTAGCCACGCGCTGGATACGCTCGATGGCTAAGATGTCTTTCTTCAGGCCAGTATAAACGACCTGATTAGCATACTCGAGGAGCGGCCTAACATAAACCTCGTAAAGCGTTTGAAACGCTTTCTTGTTTATGCGGGGGAAAGTGCGTTTTATCATCCTGAGCGTGGCAAACCATTTTTTCGCTGCCATCTCGTGGTGATGCGCAAAGGATAAGTTAGACGAAAGCCAGATGCCCAGATCTTTCTTCAGATCGATTTTCATGATATCTACTGTGCCGAGTGCACTATAAATCACGAAGGCGTTGCCAGAATCCCCACCGAGTGACATCTGTGCGCACTTACTGTCATTTAGTGGGAGACTCCAATCGCCCGACCAACGCTTAATCGCGTCAAGATCAATCTGTAGTGCACTGGGATCAGTGGCATTACAGATCCAGGACTTGACGAAGGCCTGAGCCTGTTGACGTCCTGATGCTTGACTGGTGTGATCCGGAGATTGATCACACTGCGTTTTCTGTCGATGCGGATGCTTTCGGTAGTGGTCTGACGGTAGGGATAAAAAACAGATAACGAGTGTAAACGGCTGCTTCAGCTGCGAAGCTATTGCCAGAAATTAGTCAGGTTTGGGATAGATCCACGTCACTTGGATAATAGTAAACAATTGTTGTAGCTGTGCGCTGTTTTTAGCCAGCACTAATTTCGGGCAT
The DNA here is from genome assembly GCA_014338405.1 of Paragonimus skrjabini miyazakii. Classification (NCBI taxonomy): domain Eukaryota; kingdom Metazoa; phylum Platyhelminthes; class Trematoda; order Plagiorchiida; family Troglotrematidae; genus Paragonimus; species Paragonimus skrjabini miyazakii. The sequence goes on from JTDE01000605.1 coordinate 56,062, forward strand.
CGTGCACATCACTGCTATATTTGACGTCCCCATCTCCGAATCATGTTTGGCGTCAGATATATCATATGATTGTTAGTTATAAGTGACGGGACTCCATTCGGGGCTGTCGTCCACATTGGGACACATACTTGGAGTTGAATCATTTGTTGGTGCGCCGTCGTCTCATTCTTACTTTTGCCGGGCAACGACCCCACCGACAACAACGGCTGAATGTTTAGAAACTGACTATGCCGCCGAGAAAACATAAATACGAAATTGTTCTGAATAGGAGACTCTGCAGTTCTCACAAGTCATTTGCTAGAGTAAAGCTGATTCAAAGGACACGATTCGGCTGTCAGAACTCAGGTATCTCAATCCGTTACTGACATACAGACTGGCGTGAAATTCAAATATTCCTTTGCGCGCCCAGGCGGTCGCAAGGTCAATTATTTTCACGGATGTTTTGCAAATCCATAAAAGTCTCCGACCTGTAACTAACCCGTTTCTGAGTGGTGTGGCACAAAGGCTCTGGTCAGGAACAACCTTGGGTCGACAAGGATCGTCGCGAAGGCGTCGAACAAGAGTACAAGCCCGGAGTTGATAGTTAATAGATTCAGAAGGAAAATGGTATGGTGTAGGTTTCCAGTTGCCTACATCAGACAGTCGCAGGCGCACTTAACACATGTGCTTACCAACAGGACATACAGCAGGGCATACAGATCGACACTCTTCAGGTACAGTGTACAAAATAGATGCGACCTAACAAGCCAGCCATACGGAAATTGTTTGACGGAGCAGAAGGACCGAACATCTCTGAGGTTTTCCTGATACCGTTGTCTGACCCCATTGTAAACGCATAAAGGGTCAGAGCCGAAACGACTTATTCTGGCGGGTTGTCCCAGAAACAACTCCCTCTTGGACTTACATATTTAATCTTGCGTAACATGGATGAGCAAGTATGAATCGAGTTTCTTAACATCTTGTGGGCTAATATAGTGTCTCCTTTCATCCGCAAAATAGTTAGGTCAAACAGGCTGAAACTTTGAAATATGCACTGATATCTCAGGTACTGAAGGCCCCTCATTTGCTCTGCAGCCCTGCGCTAAAATTGTTGAAGCAACAAGATATTCTTACGATGATAAAAAAAGACAGGCTTGAATATTTACTTCTAAAAATGGGCTAACCAGGATAGAATAGATGGAAATGAAGTTTGCTGGGGTTAGGCAACCTAGGCTACGACTGATGAATTTAGGTACATAAGTGGCCTTGCGTGCCATCAACTTGCAGTTAATGGAAAGCCTTGGATCCAGGATGAAAACCGATCCTAAGTTTTTCTCCTGTTCAGGGACAGAAAGGCTAATATTATGAAGATGATACGAAGTCGAACTTTTATGACAAAGTCTCAGGACTTTACATTTCGCTGTACCCACTGGTATTTTGTTGAACCTACACCAATTACACAGTGTGTCGAGATCTGAATGTAGACTGGATTCACCGGAAGGATCATGAATGTCTCTCCAAAGCTCCGTTTCATCTGCGTACAACAAAACGCTGGAAGATAAAAGCAACGGAATTTCACCGAAGTACAGGGTGAACAGCAACGGTCCCAGAATTGACCCTTGCGGCTCCTCAGACAGGGCTTTCCGAACAGTTGACTAAATGCCATTAACTCGGACGGAGAAGATGCGTCCACTCAGATACATCTCCAACCACCGTAGCAGTTTTCCTTCAATTCCTTTCCACTACAGGCTTGAAAGCAATATACCGTTATATACCTCATCAAAAACTTTCAAGAATTACTTCAGGGTAATGTCCACTCTGTCACCAGAATTGATGTTCGGGAAGTCCTACGCACTCCCTTCTACAAGTTCTGTAACGCGCGATCAAAACTAGTGCCTGTGGCAATTTATACATGTTTGCCCTTTTCACTTTTCATACACTTACTTCAACGTTGCCTACGGAAACTGTGAGCCAAAGCGGGGCCAAACAAGCAAAATGCATTTAAACGTGACTCTATTATGGTCCTGTACCCTCATTACCCTTTTCACTGGTTTCTCGCCGGGCTGAATGTAAGATTTTTGTATAACATTCCTGTTCCGAAGTTTGCCTGTAGGAATCGGCAGTATGATGTGTGTGGGTTCACAGCAGATTCGGTCTCCGTCTGGTAATCAGATTGTTGTCCGTCTGTCCCGATCACGTGAACTGTTGAAATGATGACAGCGTATGGGGTGTGCTGAATGTTGACGCAGGTAGCAACACCCAGCACCTAGGGGGGTTGCACCGTTCTGTCACATAACAGTGGAATGACAGATAAAAAAAGAGTATACGGAGAAGGAAGGGAGAAATTAGGTTGGAAAGAAAAGACGAGAGAAAAGGGAAAGAATAACAATGAAGGTACAATTAGTTACGTGTGCCCCACTGTAGACGGCCATCTTGGGATAACCCAGTCATCGGGCTGCCTTCTTGAACGTCCTGACTGACGGTTCCAGCATAATCGTCACCGGGAGTGCATTCCGTGTCGAACAAACTCGGACAACAAAAATACACCGTCTGTATAAGTGGCTGTTACGTGGTATGGAAACCTTGTAATTATGGTCCCTGAGATTCCTTGTATCAACGACTACGAAGAAGTTCTTGTTGAGATGGCTGGGATTGTATAAGACTTTGTATGTTAGTATAAGATCGCCTCTCAAACGCCTTTAGAGTGGGGGAAATGGCTCCATCGTTGTCAGACGGTTCTCATAAGACAAAGGAATTAGACCTCCAGTTTTCTTTAAGGCTTTCCTTTGAACACATTGAAGAGCTGTCGATTTTTTGGTGACGATTGATGCGGAGCACCAAGAAGTCTCTGGAAGTCTTCCCCATTTTCAGTAATGCTTAAAGCGCATCAGCGTAAAGGCACCATCAGCATACATTGTTGTTGAAACATGAATACTAAGCTTTTTATAAGAATACAAACAGGAGGAACGCCTACTTCAACTTAAGATAATGCACAAAAACTGGACAATTAAATCGTGTTTTATCAGTAATATTCGCCATGCTTTACCATTGGTTAGTACCGCTGTTTTTAACTGTTCCATGAAATTAAGATGTACACTGGAATAAAAACGAGGTGACCTGCAGAAAGAATGATATTGAAAAACACTCCCAGCTAGAAAGATTACGACACTTATAACGGCAACTGTGCAGTTTGCCGGTATTGTGCTTCAAGGCTGAAACGAATTGAGGACGGCTATTTAGGCGCGAAATGTCCAAACGCATATTACGGGACAACTGTATAGAGTTCATCGAGTATAATTGCGTTCCAATGAGAAATATCAGCTATACCTAAAAATTGTTTATAATCGCACTTTTGTTGAGAAAAGCGTCGCCAGTTTTCTCAATAGAAGCATCATGTTGACTTTCCCAATCGATTTTGCGTTCTGAAAATGCCTTCATCGGAATTTTCGTGGTGGAATACACATTCCCATCTTGCAGAAACGCTCAATTTTTCGTGGCTCTGAAGATGTCATTTTTTGTGTACTTTTCGACAGCGTTGCGTGTGCATTGCATTGTGCACGAAATATCACCGTCATTCCTAATAAAACCTATGCCGCCGCGGTCGTTGGTTAATTATTCACCTGGATTTTTTGTTCAGCCTGGTTCCCTTATAGCATTTCCGGTGGGAATGTGTCTACGTCATTACCTGGCTGTTTCTAACTAATGTATGGTGCATACATGGGTAACACGTCCCACCCCATCATTGACAACATGCGTATTGTTTTGTTTACTGCTTACTGACTATGCTTGAATGTAGATTCCCATGTGTACGTAAGTCAATGCTCACTTTTCTGAGAGATAATGACCAACTTTGACGCTCGTTAGTTATCCGAAGAAAACATTGATCCCCACTTCTACCATTTCAGTTACAACCCTTTTATCTTCGTATCGTGTACGCTTATGATGCCGATGGCTGTTGGTCTATGTTTTCGCCGGCCTCAGAATTCACTGACGACTGCCAGTAAGTTACCTCATTTTTGACCGGAACTGAAGGAGATCATGAAAACTTATCCCCAACTGTCTAAATACACGTTCATTCTCATTCATCCCGTGTTCTTCTTATCAAAGTTGCCCATAGCTTAAGTGAACTGGACGGAGCGGCTATTAGTGTGAAGGCATACTACATACTTAGGCGTTGATCATAGCTAAGGTGAACTGGACGGAGCAGCTCTCTTGCGTGCGACCTCTTCTCTAACCGTACGTTTGCATTTTCCAACCTATTATTCGTGTGATTGCCAAATTGGACAACATCGCTTTGCGCGTGGTTGGCTCACTTTGGCTTGATGCACAGCCAACCACACGAAAAATAATTCAGAAACTTTCTATCCGTTCGGTCGATGATGTACAAATCGCGTTTAAACCCACGGTAAACAGTGTAACAGTGCAACTTACTCTTCCTCATTGTCTGCCGTAGCCATTCGGCGGAAGAGAAAACGACTGCGCAAAGAGTTTGTCTTGTAACAAATATGACGGACGAATTTTGCATACTTACATGCACACGTGCGGCACCACGCATATGAAAATAACACAACAGGATGTCGTAACCGAACACCACGTGTTTCCTTCACTTGCGTAATCATCTTATCCATAACAAATATTTTTACTGCAATTTGATCGCCCATCATTTCACGAAAAATTTCGAAGTCTACGTATTGGAGCATACTTTTCACTACGAACGTACCCGTATATCACGGGTCGGCCATGTCCCATACCGTCTCGTACGAGGAACCGGTATAACTTCCAGCCTGGAAAGTATGAGAAAATATACAATGACATACTTGTGCCTGTTTATTCCGTGGGTGACATCCACATTCACAACATGCGAGAAACGTCGGAAAGGTTCGACCTGCGTTCCCTGGGCAAAGCAGATATCCATGTCTATTGCCGTTGCACCGCACACACTAATCACCGACAGCACTTCTTCGAGTTTCTCCAATGTTCCGTGACCAATCTTACGTAACGGACTCACTTGAAATTGCAGGCTTTAACTCACGGCGGATGTTTCCACGGCCAGCGGTTATGATAAAATTTCCGCAACCATCCGCCACATATTGTTCAGTGTCAGCAGTTAGTGTATTGTACTGAAACAGACTCCTGCATTCGTTCAATTCACTGACGGTGAGTCCACAATTCGTAGGATGGGGATCATATAGCAGACGATTGAGAGGGTGGTTGTGCTCCAACTATAGAGAGCCCACAGCCAGACACGCATCTCGTCGGACCACATGAAATCATGACCTGCAACATGTGTCGCGAGAACTGATTAGTTGAGACTAACAAGAGTTAACCCACTAGACACGTCGCACAACCCTGTATACACTCCTATGCATTTCGTGTTTGTACAACGATAATAAAACTGCATGGTTTTTGGGGAGACCGTATCACCTTATTTTATGGTACTTCAGAGCAGTTTTCGACCTACGGCTCGTCCCACATACGCAAATAACGCGAAATTCGTCTATGTACCTCTCAAGATACTCCACTCGCCATCTTCAAACATCGCCTTGAAAGTCGCAATATAATCCATCTCCTACAAATCAAAAATAAACAACTGAAAATAAAATAACAAATAAATGACAGGCATGAAAAATAAATTGAAAACATCCCCAGCATTCTTGTGTTAACATTGCCACACGCAATCATCCACAACAACAGCAGCCATGACGACTTTCGAAAAACAATTACGATGAGGTGGTCTTCAATTAATTGCCAGTTAAAACAAATAAATATGAGCCATGACGCACGTTTCGACGGCCTCAATTTCCGCACCAGATAACAAGGTATTAAAACGATTTCTTCCAGGGAAATAATTTTCTCGAACACGACAGCTCAGAAACTCGCGGTCTACGGCTAGTGTAGTGGATCTAAACTAAACTAAATCCAAGTGTGAATACGAGATCAAAAAGGTGATAAAAGTAGAAATTTGCCACAACAGACGGTCAACTCCGTTAGTTTCTAACTCTCCAAAATTCTGTATGCCAGCCGCACCGAACGCAGACACAACGCAAGACCCGCGACCCGAGAGGTATCATTTGTATTTATCGATTATTGATTAGTTCGATTAAGTTGGGTTTAAACTTCGGCTGTATATGTGAAGTTGAGGAAAGTAAAAAGTGTGAATAACAATGATAATTATGAAATAGAAAATAATGTTCAAAACGCTACATAACTTCCCCACCAGAGCATTTGTGTGTAAAAAAACGATGAAAGAACGGCAGTGCAGAGAGAACAGACCAAACGCTCGACAGTCACATCACGCAGTGTAATCTGTCAAATGTTTCGGCCAATGTATAGACCGCCCTCTACGTGTGGTGCGTTGTTCAAGAGAACAAGGGGGCTGGTCTGCAGATGGGTGTGATACTGTCACGGGTGGGGAGGGAAGTCTTCCAGTCAACATCGTGTCAGGTGGGTCAACATCCTTCTCTGTGTAGGCTGGTTTTAGTCGATCAGTGGATAGGGATTCGTTTCATCCGGACCTGTCGATAATGAAGAATTTTTCGTCACGTTTAACCACCTTGAAGGGACATAGATATAGTGGTTATAATGGTTTCCTGGTGGCGTATTGGCGCATAAAAACAAATTTACATGTAAACAAATCTGGAGATTTATGTTCTGGACGCCAGTGATGACGGGTCGACGTGAAACGAAGGTCGGACATGTGTCGTCCTAAACGTGAAATGTAATCTGTACTAGGGTTTGGGTAAGTCGAGTACTGAATCAATTCTCCTGGGAAGTGCAGGTTGGTACCGCAGACTAATTCGGAAGTAGTACAGCCAATGTCCTCTATAACGGTAGACCTGGTTCCAGGGAGAATGAGTGGCAGACGCTCGCTGCACTTTGTTGTGTCTGACTGCGTGGTTATTGAAGCTTTTAGTTGTTGATGAAAACGATCGACTAGACCGTTAGCACAAGGACGGTACGCTGTCGTTTTAATGTGCGAACAACCCAGCAACTCCGTGAAGTTGTGATAAAGGGAGGATTGAAACTGGGTGCTTCGATCCGTGGTGATTGTAGACGGCACACCAAAATTAGCGATCCAATGTTCCAAGAAGGTTTTGGCGACTGTCTCCGCTGAAACATCTCTAATAGGCACAGCTAAAGGCCAACGGGTGAAACGGTCGATTGCGGTTAATATATACCTACAATCGTTGGAGGGTGGTAGTGGGCCAACGATGTAAAGTTGTACATGGGAAAACAGGCGTCTGGCTGACAGAATGTGACAGGTGTGGTAATCGTATGTCTGTGCACTTTACTCCTTTGGCACTTCATACAATGTTGTGACCAGAGACGAACGTCTTTGTTCACAGAGGGCCAAACAAAGCGCTGTGTAGTCAGCTTCAATATGCCCCGTTTTCCGCGGTGAGATAAACGGTGGCAATTATTAAAAACAGTGCGACGACATGAAAGTGGGACAAAAGGTCTAGGTTTACCCGTTGAAGCATCGCACAGAATGTCACCAGGTTGTGTCGGCAGGGGGGTGGTAGCTAGTTTCAAGGACTTGCAGACGGGGCGGTAGCCATTTTA
>JTDE01000605.1:78991-92880 GCA_014338405.1 Paragonimus skrjabini miyazakii
TGAAGCCGAGCACTAAGCTCTTTGTTTACTGCTCAATGGTGCTGTCTATGCCGCTGTACGGCAGTGAAACTTTGACATTGTATCAGCGGAACGTATCCTATCTGAGCCGCTTTCATTTGGAATGTCTAAGACGTATCTTGGGTATTCGGTGGTCGGGCATGGTTTCGAGCACTGAGGTACTGAGGCGAGCGGACATGAACGTGTTGGAAGCCATGCTGTTGTTGATTCAGCTTCGTTGGCTGGGTCACGTCCGTCGGATGGGCGATGACCGTATCCCGAAAAAGGTGCTGTATGGACAACTGAGATCAGGTAAGCGAAGTCCTGGTGGCCCAAAGCTGAGATTCCAGGACGCTGTGCAGATAAGTCTGTCACGTGTTTAAATTGGTTTTAGTTGTTGGGAAGACTTAGCGTTGAACCAGATTGTTTGGAGAACTACGATCCGGACGGGCGTCCGCGCTTTCAACGAGCAGTTTTCGCGCGGTCGAGAACGAAAGAGCGCGGTAAGTAAGAGAACAATCGGCGCCATAGGTCGTGGTGACATGACTACATGACGTTGCGTTGTATGTGACCGCGAATACGCTGGCCGCCTTGGATTATTATGTCACCAGCGTATTCATAGTGCACCGTTGACGAACAGACAACGAGTATGCTAGGCCCAGGTAGGTCATACCAGCATATCCATTTTGTTTTTGTTAATAATTACATCGACCAAGACTTTGGTCGTTGGGCAACTAATCCACTCCTCTTTTCAGAAGCTTAAGTATCTGTAGCATTCCACCCAATTTTTCCTTAACTTTTGTTGGTGTATTGAGTGATGAATCGTTTGCCTGATCTTTTCAAAGCTCAACTTTGAATTTTGTTTTTCAAATTTATCCTCTAAGGAATGCACTAGCACACACACGTATGCTGAAATGCTTCTTGTATTACATTTTACATATCTTTATTCCTAGCATAGATCTTGTCATTGCAGTTAGTTCAGTTCATTTCAATCCAGTTCTGATCACATAACTTGAGGCTATTGGCCGGTTGATGTCCAGTTTCTTGCACCAGTGAGCTCAGATGATCCCACCTAGCTGCGTCAAATGAAGAGGTAAAACTTCCCTTCAAATGTGTTTTGGAGTTTTCATTGGTATGTAGAACACAGTATACTATTGAAAGGGCAGCGAGAATATCCCCGGTCAAGTCCTCAACAGGATCGTGCAAGCGATCTTTCGGGTGCCAAAGGTTGAATGATGGAGGGAAGAGGTATTGGAATCACCGTCAGCAATCATGGTATTCTCAGATTAAAAGACAGGATCAAAGTTAATGCTTGTACTACCATATCTCCATCAGACTCCTGGATGTCAGAATAAAAATACTTCCTGGTTTTCATAAAAGAAGAAAGCTGAGAGACAAGTAACTAATAAGAAGTCCTACACAATCTGTCTATAACTGGTAATAAAGAGGAGGTGAGAAGCACTAAAATAAGGATGCAGACAGAGGAAAGAGAGTGGGCTGCCATCAGGCTAAGTAGATCCTGGTCACCTTATCACTCCTTATCCTGAAATAATGCCAACCAACAAGCATCAAGCTTACGCTTAAAGTCGGTAACCGTGTTGGCCAACACCACCTCGGACGGTAACTTGTTCCAACTGCTCACAAACCTATGTGCGAAAAAGTTGGCCCGGATTCGAGTCTTTGCTCTTTCCTTCACAATCTTTAACTCGTGCCCTCTCAGCGATGCACTTTCGTTGCGAGTAAACAGCTGCTCCCCTGCCTCAGATAATCCTCTCAAGATTTTAGGGATTTCTATAAGGTCCCCTCTTTTTCGTCTTCTTTTTAAGGAGAAGAGACTAAGGTGCTTAAGTCTGCTGGAGTAATCCATTCCCCGAAGTTCTACAAAAAACTTCGTGAACCTACGTTGCACCCTCCCTAGGACCTTAGCATTCTTGACCAAATAAGGACACCAGGCCTGCACACAGTACTCTAGATGCGGCCTCACGTAAGCCATATACAGAGGCACAAGGAAGCCGGGTTTTCTTGAGGCCACTGTCTTCTTCAGTTGATAAGGTGCCCGATTTGCTTCACGGGCTGCAAACATACACTGAGTTGACACCTTGAAATCTCTAGTGACCTGTATTCCTAGATCCCTCATCTCAGTGGTTTTTTGAATGAGCACACGTGGCTCAGACTCCCTTATCCACCTGAGAGAGTCCTCGGTCTCGACCCCCGTAAGTTGTGTACATTTCGCAAAATTTAACGGGAGTTTCCAGTCAACTCTCCACCGATGACTTTCGTCAAGGTCTCGCTGCATCAAAGACTCGCTCGGGCATCCCACGAGTTTCACATCATCTGCAAACATGTAGCAGGGACTGCTGATCCTCTTCGCCAGATCATTTATGTATATCAGGAACAGCAGGGGATCTAAAACTGACCCTTGGGGAACACCACTGGTAGCACGTGCAGTATGTGACTTGGAACCCTCCGCCTGCACATAGACACTCCTGTTATGCAGAAAATCCTCCACCCATGCCAAAACACCTGCAGATATATTGAATGCTTCCAGATTTAATACTAGAAGTATGTGAATTACGGAGTCGAAGGCCTTTCTAAAATCCAGGCAACAGACTTCAACATAATCTCCCTTTTCAGGCCGTAGGGTAATCTCATCTAAGAAAGCCAGTAAGTTAGAAAGGCAAGATCTCTTACTTACAAAGCCATGTTGCTGAGCAGCCACCAGTTTATATTTGGTGACATGCTGCGCTATCTTATCCCTTGCGATCCGTTCTGACACTTTCAATACAACTGATGTAAGGCTCACAAGCACCTGCGGTAAAAACTGCCGATCGAAATGTCATTTCTAAAAACGGTCGCACGTGACCTTATCGGATGGTTGTTTCTATCCATGGCCCATATAGGGCAGTATATAATTGGGAAATATATCTCATTCTGTGACCTGCAGCCTGTTCATTGTATAGCCTATTGTTTACTCACCATGTATGAGTGTAATTTGTCGTTTGCACGCATCCCAATGCTCACTTATCTGGGAGCCAATGACCCAATTTTAGGTTCGTCATTTCTCCAACGGTAATACTAACTTCATTTCAGCTACAACAGCCCAGTAAATGCTTCTGATTCGGATGATTGTTGATCTGTTACTGGTGTGACCCCCAATTTCTCGCTGTATTCTTTGTAACTTCATGGAGATGTATTTTCGGTGAGCCACTACTGGATGTTACAAATGCCGATTATCTGCCGCGGTACTGAAGAACACTTTCAACAGAAAGTCCGTCAGCAAAAGTGATGAAGACAAATGCAATGTATCATGACCAGTTTATGTAAGGTATGTAAATCACATTTTCTGGAATTCGTTTCCAACAAAGGATGTCAGGCATATATGGATGAAACTGACTTTTGTTTCATCCATTTTTGATCCAGAAATATTTTTTTTCAAATGGTCATAGGTGTTCAAGTTCCTCTGTATGGATTAGTTTGTTTCCGGTCCAGTGTTCATAGTGAGCCACTTCATTGAGAGTTCTAATTGGCCACTGTTTGTCCGTTAGTGTTATGGTGCTTGACAGAAGGTGAAGTATATAAACGTTGCAATCGGCTCATTCGGACGTCTTCGGCTGATGGGTGACCAAGTGGCCTTATTTCATCTGTTCTCCAAACAAACCACCATGAATGCTCTCCGCGTTTCCCGTTCAGTGTCACAAAGTACACAGGCTTTTGGAAGTGACACGCATGGTGGTGCTTCGTTTGTATGAAGTGACTCATCGTTTCCCACGATAATAAGTTCGAGAATTTTTCCAAAACAACAGCGTTGTTCCTGGTACATATTTCAAAACCCACTCGGAATTATGGTGCTCAATATGAGGCGATTGCGACGGTGAGAATCAGCGAACCTATTTGAAGCCTATTTTCAGAAGAGTCGCGAGTGTTTCTTTAAGCACCGGTGTGCAGAGAAATACGGAACCTTCCAGATAGAGTAATGTCGCCTGTTGCTTGCTCCGACAGGTATCCTTGATGGCACCATCCTTTACCGAAGCATTGGGAACAAAGCATACGCATTTCAAACGGTTCTCTAATACATCGCAAAAGTGAAGTTTGTGGTGAAAAAACTCGGACTACCCTTTGAAATCGCCGCACTTTGGACGGACTCCATCATGGCGTTAGAGTGTTCGATAAACCCTCCTTGTCGCATTGTCATTACTGAATTTTTCGCCAATGGTCCAAGTTCACAGTGAGTTACGTGTAATCCGTTGATCTAAAGATGTCTTTCTCAATATCCAACGCCAGATGAGATAATATTTATTTCAGATGATTAATGAGAAGACGGCCTTGAAAGCTTGATTGAATACGGTACTAATTGAATAACTATACGACAGAAGTGGGTCTTTCACCGTGAATGTCAAAAATCCTCAGAAACTGGACAAAGAATTTGCCCGTACAACGAAATCGACAGCTAGGCACCGTTCAATAATGGGGGACAATAAAACGGAACTGAGTTCACGCTGTCGAGAAGTTGCTGGATAGGTCAAGGCAAAACGGCTGCTCGCGCACCAAGAAATGACAAGACTTAAAAGCTACTCAAAAAATATGTAAGGGAATATCATATTCTAGCATATAAAAATTTCCAGGGCTGAGGCTGAGTAAAAGTGAAGGAAACTGTAGCAGTGTGTTGTGTTAGAATAATGATTAGCAATACAGTTTATTTAAGGAAGATAATAAAACTTAGGACCACTTTCCAACACTTATGAAACAAAACACAACAGTCTCAAAAATAACGCGGAAGGCTTTTACAAAATCAACAGTCATCATTAAAGCCAATAGCGTTCAGCTAATCCGCGGCTACATACAGAGCTGCCAAAGATAATTCGTTCCTTCCGAGTTAAACCCAGCAGAAATATATTCGTGAGGAATCTAGGTGCTTGTTTTCAAGAAGTACACACGTGGCGTTATGACTCGACCTGGTTGCGAGAATTTGATAATACTTGGCTATCCGACAAGATGTCTAAAGAGCTTCAAGCTGACGAACCAAAATTAGGGAAGTTTCTGGTAACAGCCAGTTTTAGTAACACTCGATGGTGCGTGAAACGTGTTTCACGCTACGCACACTGATACATCCTGCTCCGTGCGATATCATAGCTACCACGTCTCAAGAAATATTGCACTTGTAGGAACGCCGATCAACATACTCCATTATGCTAGGTTTCTCGCGCGAGTTAAAATTGGAATTAAAGTGCACGTCTGTCCTTCGGTTGGAGTGACACAGCGATTTAAGCGGCAATTGTACAGAACTCTCTGTGGGTCAACGGAGTGCGTTGGCTTAATTCATGCCTACCGCTATAAACAGCGCCTTGTGTCTCGGTAGAAAGGTCTCAACTTGGCTAGCTCTATGTAAACAAACAACGATACAGCCACTGCGAGGGGTTGTTATGAATATGGTCACCAGGCATTACCTAGAGATTAAAGGCCGCACGGTAGCTAGTCACGTTCTGTGGTCCATTGAAAGGAGGCTACGGAGTGTCGAGGCTATGGTTGGTGCATGCCGCGTGCCGCTAAACTGAATGAAATGCAGTGTTTTTAGCAAAGCCTTGAAAATAAGTGATGACCCTCTTCCCTTTGATCACATAACAGCCAGTAATGCCCCAGCTACAGTTTGTGACGTGGATTAATTTGGGCCAGTGGAGGTTTGTATTGGGGAGCATTTGTAAAAGATATAGCTGTCTCCCATTTGTTTAATGGTAATAGCCATATGCTTGGAAGTGGCACAATCGAGGTGTGCTGGATGATATGTAAAAAGATAAGGGGTCAAACTTCGTAGGCGCGGAATCAAAGCCGCGGTGGGTTACTTGCATTCGACCAAGACCAAATCCGCTGAACTTTGGTGGTTCGTGATACTTTAATCCTTCCGCTGTCAGTCACCGGAGTGAAACATGAGGCAGCGTGGTTCGTATCGTTCGATAAATCATACAAGCTGTCTTAAAACAACAGGTGATGTCAGGCGGGGCTCTACAAACTCCTTGATTGAAATCGGGAGAATCCCGACTGATAGACGTTTGGTTCCGGTCCACAATGATCCCGACGGTTCCGCGGTTTTGATTCCGAACAATTTGTTGCCCTCATTACCCAACCCGGACATGCCGTGCACCCACATCACACCACTGAAAAGGTACACCATAGGGCGGAAGCAGGCTCAGCAACTGGCTAGTATGTTTTGAAGACGTTGGATCAAGGAAGGCACACTCCTTATTCACTATATCGTAAGTGGATCAGGGTTGCACAAACTGGGAAGGTTGATGGCCTTGTTTTACTGATTGCAGACCCCCGACCGTAAGTCTATGTTACAAGGCTGTGCTGACTAGAATAATGGAAGGTGCCGACACTCACGCCGGCGAGGTGTACTTGAGAACAAACAGTGGTACGATCAGGAGCAAAATGTAGCACATGTCACATCGAAGGGGCGGAGGACAGCGGCATCGGCGGCGAGTGAAGTTGAGGGGCAGTGAAACCCGGCAACGATAAATAATTAGCTAAGTGTTTAGAAACCAAACTGGTTTCCTTGCATGTGATAAATTACCTGCCGCCGTTGAAAGTTTAATGACTCAGGTGTGTCTGGTAGAAAGTCGATTACTACACTTGCTGTCTTCATTTATTCTTCACTCATTGAACTCTTTTCTTACGTTCAGAATCTTGGCAGTGACTGCTAACCTTCCGGGCGAAAGCAACACGGCCATTGGAATTGTGTGCGCGATAAGTCATTCCTCCCTCAAACGGTAACCTTGATAGTTCATCGACACTTTGATATCGTTTACGCGCTGAAGCTTGTTCTCAAGCAGCTTGTTCATCCTTACTCCCCAGTGCTGGACTTTTGTTCGCGTGCACGTTGGTTTCAACTGCGCTTGATCAGTCCGCCATTAGGTGACTAGTTGTAATTGCTCGTGTTCCCGTGGACCGTTAGTCTGGGAACTTGTAACTCTGGTGGAGTCAACATCATGGTTTGTTTTTACTTTCTTCTACTTTGTTTTTAGTTTTCTCATCTTAGCACCTTATTAATAGGAAACTAGCCACTACCACCGTCGTTTTGGGTCGGAGTCGATTATTCAGTGGACTTAGGTTGTATAGAGACTCACTACATCACAGACGCGACTAGTCCTATCGGTGGACGCCACGATTAGTTTGGGTGTATCGTGAATGATCACTGGACGTCCGGGACTAACAACTTCAGCAATAATCCAACAGACCTCAGCAGAAATCAACGAAATATCCGTTCGGCTCATAACGAAAATAAAATATTCACTTATTAGCTTTTCCCATGTACGACTGTCACATGACTGGCCGGTTTGAATCAGGCAGAGTATCAGTAAGAGTTTCCCTAACTTGGGCTCCAACCTTGTCTCTAAGAAGCAGTGTATATCTCGGACGTTTGGTGGTTGCTCGAGCAACGCTTAATCTACACGTAACGCATGTCGATAGACTGAATCTAGAATAGTCGTGTCTGTAAGCAGCGAGCTTCTATAAATTTGGAGCCCATTGAGTGACCGATTTGAATCTGAAAGAGAAGACGGTTACGTTGGGGAGTTTCTTTTGTGGAAGAAGATAACAAACATCGATCTTGAATCCACGAAATATAATAATTCCGAGATTAACTATTCACGTGATTATAATCAAATTCGGTGGTGGCGTGGCTGCACAGCGAGCAGGAAAACTGAAACCAGGGTACACACAAACGAAGGTCCAGCATTAAGTAGCAATAAAGAAAACCAACGCAAGAATAGGCCTTTATAGTATTAAACGGTAGTAAACGATATCAACATTTAGTGATACATCAACATTAACTTTCGTGAGAGAAACTATTTGTTGCTGTCAAAACTTGAATGGTCGGGACAGTCTTTGCAAGAAAGGCCGATAGTCACTAACAAGAAGATTTCTAACATAAGAAGAAAAAGGATTAACGAGAGAGGATCAAATAGAAGTAGGGACTTTGGTCCCCGACTTTCCGCATAACACCTAACAATCGTCAGACACAAGGCAGGCAGCTACTTTCACAGCACTAATATTGGTTATGCAAATGTTGTCTTACAGTGTTTATCTTGACCTCGCTCACCTGAGCCTGTTTCTCACAGTCGCATTTGGAAACACACCGGTATTACTTTTAGCACTACGCGCTGATAACCAGTCCTGTTGTCCAGGGGAACAGTTTAAAAACAGCGTTCACAGAGCCATACAGGTCACATGTTCGTTTGTAATGGCGCTAAGTGTAGCGTTTTGTACAGCATTTCGTAATGCATAATTCTCATTGTTTTTCGCACTTTTCTTCCTCTTTAAATTCACATGTACACTCGTTTAACTCATGTGAGTTGATTTAATGAACAATACAAAAATTGACTTCCAAGGTCGCGAGCCACGTCGCGTTCAACGTTGGGTGTGTACAGATTTTCGGGAGAGTTAACAGCTAACGAAATCTACATTTATTTCAGCACATTTCCAAACTCATCAGTCGTCGGAATTATCTTCGTTGTACCGCTAAAGTTACCTGGGAACTATACGACAGATTGTATCAAATGGATACTTCATTCAGTGTGGTGGAACTTTAAACAACGCACCTTCACGATCCACTGTGAGTCAGTTATTTCTATTTTTGCTTACATATTCACACCCGTATGCATATAGCGTTTAGATCCACTACACTAAGTTTCAACAGTTTGGGACGTCTCTCGTGAGCTGGATGGCGTCTACCAGCACGTAAGCAGAAAGTTGTTGGCAGGCTCGTCAAAAAATAACATCGTACTGACTTGGTTTTACTGTTCATCCGTTTAATGCCTGATGTGGTCACAGTCCACCTGGATGTGTGCTCTTTTCGAATGAACTGTACAATTTCCTTGGACACAATATACCATTCATCTGCATCAACCATTATCTGACAAAATGTACACAGCAGTGGAATATCCAGGTCGTATACCGCCTAAGCACCTCGTCGGCTGGATGAATTAGCTCCTTTTTATTTCTGTTTCACTCGTGTTTTTTCCACCGATGTGCAACAATCCGTCGGCTCCTGCAGAGGTAGGCTACGAGTTTTGCATTTACAGCTGTTACATGATGTGCTTTCGTCAAGCTGAAACAAGCCATCGCTAATACACCTTCGTTTTCCGATTGTTATCCGTCAACCCCACCACCCCCGAACCGGGGAAATGTCGGACAGTGATGCAGAAGCAGTCCAGCAGCGGCAACACGTTGACGAACGCTGCTCAGTGACCATTTTCACTCTGGTCGTTTGCAACCATCCAAGTAGCGATACAGCGATTTCTTAAAAATGCTGTTAAAGACCTACTTTGTTATCGCAACTTTCTAAGTGTGCTTGAAGTTAGGAGCTCCATCAGATTCACGAGCCACGAGTTGCTGACGAGCATCCTACGTTCGACATTCGAAAAGAACACTTGCGAATTGAGATGACGCCTGTACTATTCTGCCTATTCCACGATCAATATTTATCACGTTTCAGTTATTTTGAGTCCAGCCGCCGGTGCCGTCTCGTGCATGAAGGCCATAACGAACATGGAAGGACGCCTGGTCGATTTCTTAGCAATCATAGTTGTGCAGGCCAATCATTCAGAAGTAAAACATTTCCGCAATTTTAACCTCTTCAAAATAGAACGCTCCCCTCCTCATCCGTCCGGAAGGGACAATGCTTGGGATACTTTGCAAGCCACTCTTCATTCAGTCATCCAGCTGGCCTTTCGCAGCCGAATGTCTGAAACGTTGCACAACGTGTCTTGCCCAGGCGAACGCTCCAAATTCAACTTTGTCACAGAAATTTCGTCTGGCATTATGTCAAACACGAACTATGCATCTGGCACACGGTGTATCTGCATTGTCAGTGCTTAGAAATTTAGCGCCACGCACGCTTCCCACTGGACAGGTTTATCGTCCTTGACGAGTGTTCTCACCATTTGCCCATTAATCTAGTCAGTTCCTCGCTACTACGCAACATGCATATGTATGCCCTAATGTGCAGCAACAGGTTGACACGTCGAATAAATGCCTTATTCAAAATTGCTGGCTAGATACCGCTGCTAGAGCATTTTTGGAACGTCCGGTAGTTAGCTTGGCTGTCCTAAAGAGGTAACTGCCAACTGCTGACCATATATTGGACTGGCATACGCATCACTTTTCAGAATGTTAGGAAGCAGTCAAGTTCGCGCCAACGCATACCACCCGGTAGCTAACTTCTTGGATGAACACTCTTATCGGTCGTTGGAATCTCCTTTATCCGTTAAAAAAATCCTTGGAAGCAGGGCTCCCAGTTTTAGGACTTTGAGCCTTCAACGCGTTCTAAAATCAACCTTCAATTACATCTCACCCAGTTAATCTGTGGGTGTATGATGTGGTCTCCCGCATAACTGGTCGCCTCAAGTGAAACTGGCTTCGTCCACTTAGCCAATGGCGGCGAATATCAAGACGCAACGGTTTTCGACTAATGTGTAGAAAAATAGTAGTCACGGCATTCAAACTAGATGTGTTCGACGATTCACCAAAATTGCTGGACAATCCATGAGAAGTTTAAAACAAACAGCTATATACCTGAAACTTGGCAATATATATCCATAGAAGATTTGGTTTGAAAATACAAAAGTGGACTACGCAGAGTTAAAAAATATTCAACGGGAACGTAATGGTACGCTTCGTGTTATGCACTTCGATAAAACCAGCCGATTATGCAGAATAAAATAAAAAGCAAGATTAAGCATGTTCGGTCATAGGGCGAAATGAAGAGGAAGTTATGAAAAATAAAGATAAATGCCGAAATCCACATGAGAAGCAGCTCAGGAGAAATGTCCTGCAGTTTTTACAGCCACACCGTAAACCGCGCGCACGGATCAATATATGGGACGGCTCCGAGCAAATCAGTCGGAAGAAGAGACGCCGCCGATATGCATCAGCACTCGTCTGTCAAATTATCTTCTGATTCGCGCCACTGCCACTGGGCGGCCCTTTCATGTGCCACCTGCACAACAATCAAGCGTAGTCTGGCAGTATAACAAGGCTTATGAATTTAAGTACAACACAAACGCTCGAGTACAGCCGTCTGCAGCTCAAGGTACAGAATGAAGCCAGAGTTTATGCACAACCAAAGACAAAACCGTCAGCGACCAGTTTGTTTCCTTTTTGCTTAACCTCTGTCAAGCTCTTGACAACTCCAGCAGTACGGTCGCAAAACCGTCAAGACAAGCGTGGCGGAGAACTGTGAAGACTGGTGCGATTTGCAGACCGTGGGAAACGCACGGAAAATTATAGTTTTTTCAGCGGGGACTTCGAAGAAGATCGCCTACGGTGGGCGTGACCAAAACCACCATCATAGTGTGATGTGCTACAACCAATGAAATTCTTCGCCGCAACAAGGCCGATGGTCATCAGACTTTCCATTTCCCTTAGCTACCCATGATTGTTGCCCTACTAAACTGTCAGCTCCAAAATAAATTCAATCATTCTGTTTCGCAAATTATCTACTCTCTGGCCAAGGTGAATGACACTGGTAAACTGAACTACCTTTGCTTGTGTCAACGGTATCTCTCGTTCGAAATACTGTTGCACTGTTAAGGTGAAATTTTTGGGCGAAATGTAGAGGGGTGCCACACAGCAGTTCCATTTATTCGGGTTTCATCGTGCCCGAAAATCGACCGTCATTTGTACTATTTTCCACAAACGTTGAGAAAAATTAAATAGTTGTTTGAACTAGTAGGGTTGCCAGGAACTATCTGTCGCAGTGGAGAGTCTAATGCTTCTTTTTGAAAGTGGCCGACTGGAATGTCTATGGGAATGCGACATCTGCGATCAATTGTGGGTGATGTTCAATCTATATGAAAATCAAAATCCCCTACTACTCATCAGTAATCAAATACCGCTCAACAAGTCAATGATTTTTGTGATTTCAACTTGGAGAGAAGTCCTAGTCGAGGTGTCATCGATTGGAGTTAACAGACAGTAACTGTGTCTCATCTCGAGGCGATCGGGCAACCTGACCATTACTCACAAGCGAAAGTGGATGAGCGTTCTCATATGATAATTCGGTCGTGCCTAACGTGAGGTCAATGGTGCAGCGGTAAACACGGTTGCCTCATGAACAGAATGTCCGTGGTTCAAGTCCCGGCAGTGGCGATGATATGCACTACTGACGAGCCCTAATGAGAGCGAAACCCGAGTCTAGTGCTTGCTGTGGAAAGGGGCCGACTGGAAAGTCTATTGGGATGCGACAGCTGCGATCAGTTGTGGGTGATGTTCAACTTTAAAAATGGACTTCCCACTTTTGAAAATATGAACATCCATCAAAAATCTCGAAACTTCGAGAATTCGCGTTCGCCCCTAATTGGTCCGTCGGGTGGTCTAGACCCAAAACCTATAAATACAGCCACTGTACACCACTATTTAGCCCTCGGGCTAAGCAGCAAATATTGCTCGTTTGAAGGCCGTCCTCTTCCTTACTTACTGAGGGGTTCTAAGGTGAGATAGTTGGGTTCCGATACCTGTGCTCTGGTTTTCGTGCTGTTTCGCAATTTTGTTGCGTTCGTTCGTGATTGAGATACTGCTCGTGGTCTGCGTTTCTTCTTGCCTTTGTCTGTCAGGATGGTCATAACACTGGTAGCTGCAGCGTTTTCCGGTAATCCGTCGTGTGTTCTTTCACAAAAATATAGAACGGTCCCAGCTTTCTCAGCGTTCGTGACAGATTTCACCCCCCTCCACTTTAGCACTGTTTGACAAAACTTGTGCTGATATCTTGGGTCAAACGCAGTTGTAATATGTATTAGTGGTTTTCGTTGACTAGTCCACTAGTCCACTTGGAACTCCTGAGTGTAGGTGTCTGAACACTAGGTCCTCCTGTACATTACATAGCAAGACAACCAAGGCCTGAAACAGGCAACGTAGCGCCAACATGGGAGGTGACCCTACATACCGGTCTGAAAAGTGTTCCACTTTATTCAGCGACACCCTTATCCGTAATCGCCTAGTCTCACGAGAAGCTTCTCACTTGAAATGGAAGGAATTATCGTCTTCTGCATTTGTTGCGGTATGGAGAGACCAGCGGGGCTCATTAGTACAAGGGACTGGGCATCTGTTGGCAATCCACGAAAGTCGTCTGACTTGATCTGTCATCACCTGACGTGACCACAGACCACTCAGTTGAAATCCATGGGAACAGGACTGTCAGCTGAATCTAGTCGGAACGAAGTGCAAGTTCATTGTGAAGGGGGAATTGTCTGACAAAGGCTACGCGACAGGTGGCGCACCGCATGGATCAGCTCTCACGCTTGCCCTAGTCAGCCTGAGTGATTTGACAGAAAATCTGGTAAGTTTATACTGCTTTCATGCAGACTGTACAAAACTTGATGGGAGTTTGCCGATCAAGTCCTCCGTATAAAAGGACACGTGAAAAAGCTGCAGATAGGACACTAAGGTGGTAGTTGCCGCGGAATGTCCTTAAATGTTTTCCGGTAGATACACATGTATCTACGGGGCGCACGTGAGCAGGCTATTGAATTGGCAGCGGAACAACAAACAAGATACTTATGCATTCAAATATTTAATTCGTTATTCCCTTCAGTCGAGTCTGTCGCGGCGGCAACAAAATCAAGGTAGACAGTTCGTCATCTGCAAACCGCGATCGATAACCACATGTTAAGTGATTGGTTCCGTTGTAATGGACCGTAGTTCGTCTTCGTTTGGAATGCTGTGCCGAGGTTTGGACACCAGATCTCGAAAAGAATATCACAATGCTCGAAAAGGTACAAACTAGTCACACGCATTGTGTAACGCTTTGTACACTGTTTTCTATTTCATAATTCTAATTATTATTCAAACTTTTTACTTTCCTCGGCAATTGTGTAGTTCGCCGGTATGGTGTTTCAAGGCCG
>JTDE01000605.1:102163-139374 GCA_014338405.1 Paragonimus skrjabini miyazakii
ATGGCGATACTTATTCTGACGTTGACAGTAGACACACTGCGAATTAAAGCCGCGGACTCTGCAGGGTCTAGAGAACCTTTTCACGTATACATTCTGCAGACTTGGCATAGCTTTTGCTACAAGTTGTTTATAGGTGTTCTGGTGCACTATTTTTATGCAAAATGTTTGCGTTATCTGTGGCTGTATTGATCACACTTTCACACTTCGTTATATGCTTGAACTACGCCATTCATACGGAAGGCCAACAGTTGTCTTTTGGGACATTAGAGAGGCTTTCAATTTGGTTGACAGAGCTGTACTCTGGAATTGTCTATCGAGGAAGGGTGTGCCTGAGAAATTTGTGAACATCCTGCAATCAGTTTACTGTCAGACCTTGGGCAGGGTTTCGGCTTATAGATGCGCATTATCGACCTTCAGCATCCCAAATGGAGTACGATAAAGTTATCCAGCCTCCAATTTTCTATTCATCTTTGCAATAGACGATATCCTAGAGTGAGCCTTGACAAAATGCGAATGTGATGGTATGAATTTGCTCCCAGACATTCGGATCCAAGACATAAAGTGTGCCCTAATCTGCGTGGGCTCACAGGGAGCGCACAACGTCTTACGCAGATTAAAGGCTGCAGTTCGTCAGTTCGGTATAGCCTTTGCACTTACTAAGTGCAAGGTGCCGTTGCAAGATTGGCAAGACTTTGCGTCTGCGCCCACCCTCGGTGATCAGCCGGTGGAGGTGGTCCTGAAATTCATGTAGCTTGGGAGCCGTATTAGCTCTGGTGGAATATCTCATCATCATTATAGCAGCCATAAGCCTGACTAAAATGCACTGTTGTTTGGGCCGCCGCTCACCTCAACAGTGACGTGGAAAATCCCAGAAGAAGACTCTACTAAGAGGTTTGAGAATTAATAAATGAACACTAAGCGGAAGAACTAGAGATGGTATGGATACAGGTACGCCATTGACTGCGACACACCGCCATCTCGGATAGCGTCTCTAACCAGCGATTTGAGTGATCACGAGGTTCCCATCCAGGCAGGCAACACCTACCCACTTTGCTCAGTGGAGCAGTCAGGGTCTTCATATTTCGTGACCACGTTGTTGCTTGCCCATCATGTGGTTTCACCCAGTATATAATTCTCTTTACGGTAAACGTTCAGTTGGCATACGGAGTACGCGACCTAACCATCGCAAGTTGTGTACCGTGATTAGTTGACCAACTGACCGCGCATCCCGAGCGTTCTGGAATACGCGCCGGCGAACTGCCATATTGCTCACGCGATCAGTTCACTTAACGTGAGCTAATTGGCGGAGATAACGATAGTCAAATACAGCTAGCCTGTTGATATCTTCTTTGTGAACAGGCCATGTTTCCGAATCATAGAGCAAAACAGAACGTACATAATCAACATATACTCCCTCTTTCAGCGGCAACCTAACGTCTTTTCGACATCAGAGATGATGCAGTTCGGCAAAGGCAACTTGTACTTTTGCTATCCTCGCAGCATTATTACAGGCTGACGAGATAGCGCTACCCAAGTATGTGAAACTGTTCACAGTCTCAAGCGGATTACCTGCAACGGAGAAAGTAAGGATGGAAATGCTTCAGTCTTGAAGCAACACTTTGCAATTTGAAGGTGCAAAGTGCATTCCACACAAACCAACCCGGTCAGTCACCTTGTTCAGCAGAAAGAAGCTCCACACCAAGTTCACTAGATTTCTCACACGCACCCTGCAGAATGTCGTCCATGACGAATTTGAACAATAGAGGGGAAACCAGACACCCTTGACGAACACCACTAGAAGTGGTGAACTCCCGAGACAGTTGTCCATAAACTCTCACCCTGCTTGCAGAGTGGGCATACAGTGCTCTCAATAGATTCACGTATTTCTCTGGTACTCCCTTGTGGAGAAAACAGCCAGAGACAACGTTACAAACAACGGAATCGAAGGCGGGTTTCAGGTCCAACAATACCACGATTGTTGGCTGTCTGTAAGGGTGCCGATGTTCTACGATGCGTCACAAGGTAAAAAATGTGATGAACGCATCACCCCGACCGGATCGGAATCCTGCCTGTTCTGACCATCTCTGGGCTTAGTGAGCCGACGTAAAATGAGGTCAGTGAGTAACTTGAACGCAATAGACACCAAACTGATTCCTCTGTGGTTGTCACAAAGACTTCGGGCCCCCTTTTTGAAAACGGGAATGACTGTTGATAGGCACCAATCACGAGGTACCTCTTCAGTCTCCCAGATCGTCTGGAGGGGTTTTGTCAGCTCTGATATCAATCTATCTCCACCATCCTTGAAAAGAGAAAGAGGGAGGAGGTCTGGACCAGGAGCCTTATTACGCTTCAATAACTTAAGCTCCAGGACCACTTCTGCTTCCGACGGAGAACCGTCTGGAATGCAATAACTGACCAATCGGGTCCTGTCGTCCACATGATCTGGTTGAGGCCAACTGAACTGTTCTTTAAAATTTTGAGCACATCTGTCAAGTTGGCGCGATGGATTAGTGATAAGTGAACCATTTTTTTCGCACACGGTCTCTGTCACGAACGGCTCGAGACAAAAT
This sequence comes from Paragonimus skrjabini miyazakii, assembly GCA_014338405.1. NCBI lineage: Eukaryota > Metazoa > Platyhelminthes > Trematoda > Plagiorchiida > Troglotrematidae > Paragonimus > Paragonimus skrjabini miyazakii. The sequence goes on from JTDE01000605.1 coordinate 104,734, forward strand.
GATCTCAGTTGTGGATCACAACACGGCGCTCACCAAAAAGTCATACAAGTGCACCAGAGAGGACATATGCATCAACCGAACAACAAACCTGGAATATGTCATGGGATGATCAACACAGTCGTCGGTCAAGGCCGAAGCCATGCTACTGAAGCCAAGCCACTGAAGCCAGCTGCTGTGTTGGTTTTATATATAATGCCGTATTGACAGTATACAAGAAAATTTTGTCATGCTTGGTTGCTGAGTCTGTTGCAACCAGTCGAGTTAGCTTGAGGTCGTATTAACCAGTGATACAATGGTCTCACTTACACCGACTTGACGGCCAGTACAATCACGGATCAAGGAAAAAGCTTTCGGCAGTTCCCAGATAAAAAGGCTCTTTCCATCTCTTTCGATTGTTCGACCAAGTAATGCTCACGGTCTGTGCGGAAGCTTTTAGTCAGTTTACGTTTAAGTTCTCGACGGTCGTTATTATTTTCAGAACCATGTGGGAGCGATCGACGCTTGTTCATGAATATCTAATGAGATCACAAATTGTATAACAAAGGCTCGGATGGTGTTTGCCAACTTACGCCATCTGTGGTACCGGAATGATCTCAGTCTTTCATTGAAAGGCTGAGTGCAGAGTGCCATTGTAAGGCAGTCTTACTTTACGGTCCCGAAACCAAATCCATTCGTGCGGTTTGTGTTCATGGAATGTTGGTATTTTGACTATCGGTGTCTCTGAAGCATCGGCGACGCTTAATTGGAACACCATGTCAGCCATGACGAAGCCCACCGATGTTATCCGAACGAATATACTCTGTGGGCCCTTGGACATATTTATCTCGTCCCATAGGCTTTGTTGGTATGATCACATCTTACAAGTGGCAACTAAGCGCCTGCCACATCGTGTATTGTTTGCGAGCGGTAGGTTGGGCTGGAAGTGGCAGCCCCGTAGTCAACGCATGATTTGGGTTGATCATCATCATTGTAGACAGCAGTGCAGCAATGGTTCACATTGATGCTTAATTGCCACACAACCACGATGATGAAGAAACAAACCCTGTTTAGGAAGAGAGAAGAAAAAAGAAGAGGACGGGGAGAGTCCTATGTTCAGCAGAGCGCTCGCAGCTCCCAGGCTGGGATTCGAAGGGCACTGAACACCTTTGGTTGAGAGCGTTGTCTGTTATGATGAAGAACAGAAGGCAGTGACGCTCGTGTTGTAAGTCTCTGTATACATCGTTGTAACTTTTTCCCTATCTCTCTACATCTGTTCCTCCTTTCGCCTTACATATAATATTTTTTTCTCATACTGTGGCACGTTTACCTCTCCCCGCGGTTTTCACGTGTTAAATGTAACTATATATGTTTAAGAAATATATATCTTTATGATATAATGCGCTCGATCACCGACCCAGAACCGAGAAAAAGGATAGGTACGGCAACAGCGTTTATTGGAAAAACAAGGCGAGTTGCATTAGGCCACAGAGGCTCTAAATTTATAGCTCCAACGGAGAACGAATCACTTTACAGAGGGGCATTGGAAAGTGCACTTGTGAGAACGGCGTTCGATCTCGCAGCTGCAATCTAATTGAGCTTTATGAACTGAATGAGCTAAAACATCAGTTAACTCGAAGCCGAATCGATCAATCGATATGACGTGATTCACCTTTGTTGCTTCGTTAGGAGATGCGCCCCCTAACACCTCTCCTTTTTAGACATCTGTCATAGGTCTTACAGCTTGGATTCACTTGTAGAGGTTTCACAGGTTTCTTTTTTCGTTTGGACCGTCTAGGCGGAAAAGAAATTGGTGTTGTCACGTCGATTTTTGACAGCGGCACGTCAGCTTTTTTCTCCAATTCGAAGGTGTCCAGTAGAATTTCCCAATGTAATGAAGTTTAGTCTGGTTTAATCGGAAGTAAGCCATAGTTCCTCCTTAACTGGTTAATATGTCTTATCCAGGTGTCTTTCCCGACAATGACTTTATGAATCACTTTACTTCACTTAATAATGTGTGTCTTAATCCTATTGACTGAATATCGGTAGTTGAAAACCCATCGCTGGAGTGCTGTTTTTGACATGCCTTAACTTGGGTCACGTACTCTGTATGTTGACGTCCTTACTGCTTCATGTGATCGCCGCTGTTCAGAAGCAACTTCAAGGTGGTCAGACGATAACACGATCAAGAGCTACAAAAGAGCTACTGCTATCACAGAGTATCGTCGAGAGGTTCTAATTACTAGGCTAAAGTTCTTTCGACCATCCGAATCGTACGTTGTAGACATCTTCAGATGTGGCAGTTTGTTTCGGCAAGTAGTGTTTTTTCATCCACAACATCTCTGACTCATTCGCATTCTGATGTAGTTGTGTTTTTTCTCCATTTTGTGTTACTTCCTATGCGCGTGGTAGTTGGACTGATAATGATCTTTGTCGACACACTTTGAAGGCAGAAATATGCACCCCGTAAAGAATTTACAATGTTGTCTGGTATTAAATAATTTTTCTGCATTACGTCGCAGAGTATGCACTGCTGAGATCTAAATAACTGGGTTCAATGCAAGTCAGTATTAGAGCGTTATCGGGTACTAGTTTACCCTCTGTTCTTATTGATGTATAATCGGAGATTTTATCGATATACCTTAAATATGGTTCGCGTTTGATTAGGGCTTTTATTTTCAGATTGACTTTTCAGTCGGCCTTTTTAGAGACTTTTGTTTCGCTCTTGTTACACGTCTTCAAGAGCGCATATCTCTGTCGGCTTTTTGACTTCAGTGTAAATTCTCTTGAAACATCTATCTTTCTCAGCTGTACGGTGGAGTAATTTGAGCAATACTCTCAAGGGATTGGATCTGGGGGTTTGAACGTAATAATTTGTTCTTGCTCAATGTACGGTCAGTTACGAAGTGGTTCACACTGTTGCCTCGTGCTATTGTTCACTGAGCTTTAAATCCCGGTCGTGGCGAAGATATGCATCACTAATGAGCTCTAGCAACAGCGAAACTCGATTCCAGCGCTTTACTTCAACGGAACAGCCCGCAACGTCTGTATGAACCCGGAAGCTATGATCTGTTGTGAATGTTGTACAGTTTACACTAACAATTAGCTAATGAAGAAAGCTTCAAAGGAACATGACATAACCATAAAATCATCACCATATATATGCTCCTATTTATCCTAGAAGCACGATGCATGAACCCAGTGCCCGTTATAAAGTACGCTATAAAACGTAAAAATGTCCTCCAACACAGGCAGGAATATGACCACCGTGTAGATGACTCAGTTATTCGCAGTGAATAATAAGTCACTCTGCTATCGAACAGAAGTAGTCAGTGAAAATGGAGTTTTATCCACTTCCACCTTATGACGAGGTGAAATGTTTATCGAGTTTCGAAAAGCAATACTTTGCCTTGCACAGTTTCATTTGAGTGTATTGAAGATCGACGGACGACTGCATGGGTCTAAGCGCGTCAACGGTTAGAGCCTGAAATATCAACTTTCATATGTAGATATTGGTTACATCAGTGGAACAAACACAAAGTTTAATTTCTGAGTTAATAAGTGGTTTATTCTGGGCTGCAATTAACGCATGCTCCTGGCACTTACACAAGAGCTATACGAAACGTACTTTGAAAATATCTGGCTAAATTTTAGAAAGGTAAAGAGGCCCATCAACTATGCACACATCTCATGTTGTATATTGTGGATGGAGATTCACGTCTTATAAACGTTTCACTGGAAATTTGAACATTAGGAACGAGAGAAAATCAACATGGATAGCTCCGATGCGTAAAGATAATATTAACACGATCCTCAAAACGAGATTATTTTGGAAAAGAGATCAGTTACGAACAACCATTAGTCGTGTGGAACGTCTTTTAAACGACGGGTGAGTGAGTTGGTTATTTCAGGCTATGAACAAGCTATGTCAGCTTGTGCTACCCTTTTTATTGTCATTTATATCGTTGTGTGCACAGGAGCGCAATATTTTGGTCAAACAACGTCCACCACGTACGTCCCGTTGCACCAGAATGTGATTGTCTGCTCGCAGAATGAATGTCACACTGTCTAGCCTGTAACTCTGATCGAAACCTGATGAGTAAACTATCTGCTTGCTCTTGATAGGTGAAGAACTTCTAAAGATCTACGGTCCTATGGGGGAATTAATCTGCATCCTACGCACCTCGCTTTAATTTCGAGGAACATAGAGGAGCAGTGCTTTTAGATTCCGAAGCGGGACACAGTGTTTACACCCTGTTAATACTTCCCAGTAGACCGAAATGGTCTTACAGTGTTTTGACGGTCAACTCTGTGATTCCCCTCATTGACTGATAAACAGTCGGTTGCCAGCTAACCTTTTGCTGTTTTTTCGTATGCTAGGAATAGGCACTCTTGAGCCTGCTGTAGAAAATTTGTGTCAATTACTGGTTTACCTCATAGCTTTGTCATGGAGTGCCTGAATGTGTGTGTACCTCTAATTTTCTTGCATACCATCCCGAACCCTTAGATCAACATTCAATCTTTGGGGTAGTGTGTAATACTTATGCACGTGATTCTTACCACTAGGTTGAATTTATTCGAAGCCCACAATTTTTGCATTTGGATTTATTTACTGAACTAAAACCAAACACTTCAAACTACTCATTAGTAGCTTAGCTGGCAGAGCACATGCTGCGTAAGGGCTTGCGGTTCTTGTCGATGGTTCGAATGATCCGAAGTCCGGATTTCCCACAAATGGATGGTTCCATAATTAACGAATCCACCACGCTACTCATTAGCAACACTCAGTAGTAGCGTAAAAAAATTGTGATCGTTTACCTTCACGTCCTCGTTTGTTGCCTAATTTTCATCATTTAATGGTTACCGAATCTTCGTTCTCAACTGTATAACCTTTTTTACTTACTTTTTATCTTCAAGAAAGCAAACAGCATTTGATGAGGGTGCACCGTTCCGGATTATCTTCTCACAATTATTGATTGTTTAAGGTCATCGTTGTTTTTCATTTGTTTTATACTTCTGAGGTCAGCGTCTCGCTGAGTTTTTGTGTACGCACTCGCACGTTTTTTTAGAAAAATAAAGTGGTTCATACTCTAATGGTCTGTGCCCTGTCTACTTCTAAGATAACCAGAATTCCGAATTCACAATCCTGCGTTTGAACCACATAAACAGTGTTGTTAATCTTCTCGTTCACAGTTGGTTATTTAACGAGCATTCTACCTTCATGTGTCTGTTTACTCGACATATGGCCACATCGACCACTGCGGTTTATTTGGCTCTAAACGGTTCATTGTTGCACTCCCGTGAAAACCTCTTGAAATCGTCTACTGCAACTTACCAACTTATGTTAGTCTAGCTTTCGTATACAAAGCGCATATATTTTATCCAGCCAATAGTTTATCGATTGGCAAATAGTCCTTCTAGTTGGGTTAGTTAATTGACGACTTCAGTGTGCTTATGTCTTGTAAATCAGATTCCTCTAGTCGTCAGTGTTATCTCTAACACACGGTGTATATCTATTTAACTAGAAATTATTATGGAAAAAGGATCTTGTAGTTTAATATACTTGTGGCTATTTTCAATACGCCGCCAACAATTTGAAGACAACAAACCGAAAGTTACTGAACTTTGTTTCTTCTTCTGATTTTTTTTGGTCTTTTTTGTGACCTTATCACTTGTTTACAGTCATTCAGTGTGTATTACTCATTCAGTCTGTCAACTTTTGTCAGCTTTTTAAATCTGTGCGACTGAGACGGGATTAGTTTCTCCACCACACAAGCGTTATCAATCTTCTCCCCTTGCTTCCTAGTTACTAGCATGTGGATTGCGTTAATTTATATGGTTTGATCTAGGTTCAATGAGTTGCTATGACGGTAATGAATTAGCTTATCATTCGATACACGCTCTCTTGGGGTCGGTGGCAATCCCAAATAGGGTTTCCTGACAGGATACTAAAGCTCTTCTGTACGAAAACACAAATACGTCTATGTGTGTTATGATGTAAAAAGCAATTTAAAACGTGGACGACAAAACACTACCGTGCATTTCAGTTAATATTCCCATGCTACCTTAAAACATAACGCAGAGATTTAAGCAAGCGCGTAAACGTGCGTAAAACAAGAACAAGTGATCATAAAATGGGTTCAACATAATTTCTCTTCCTTTCACTAAGCCAGCCGGTTATCGATTATTAGGCTGAGCTACAATTCATGTATGCTCTCACGGATCTGAGACGTGGACCATTCATGTGAAAGATACACACGGCCTCTCAGCATCCCATCAACGTTGTCTCTGTCACTTAGCCCTTATCAAATGAGTTGATTGTGTGAGCAACGCAGTGGTTCGCTGGCACATATTTCCAAGCATTTTGTATGCATGATCAAGTTATTAGCCAGTAAAATTGCGCAGCTAGCGATGATTGGGTCATGCACCTCTTGTCCCGACAGGCCATCTATCTCATCCGCCATTGATCACCTGGACTATCAACTGCTGACGGAAATCGTGAGTGTCGAATTAAGTAATGTGGATAGGGGTCGCCTGCTCGTATTGGGACCTCATAATCACTCAACTCACCGGTTAGAAACTATCCGGGATGACAGTGTACAACAATCAATAACATGCTTGCATCCACAACGTTTCCGGGTTTTTTCTTATTCAACCTTATTTTGTCCACTTCCTCTCTTTTGGTAAATTTTCCCCCGTAGAATATTCGTTGTAGCTGTTCCGGTAAACGATTGTTCGAGTTACCGTGCTACCTGGTCAGCCTCATAGACGTCATGGATAAAAATGCGAAACTGTTCAATAGGCTTTAAAGGCAATGAAAGTTAGCTCTGTACCTTTTCTACTTCGGGTTATCCTGTTACCATTCTTACATTCTCAGTGGTAGTCTAACTTACGTAAGTGGGTTCCCCTAGAATTGCTTTATTTCTGCGAGCAGTCCAAACTACGTAGATCATACGGACGCAGTGGAGCAGAGAGTAAGAGCGAAAACATCACACCGCAGTTCCAAAACCTTCCAAATTCTTAGATTGGCAGGTCCCACGACGACGGTAGCCGAAACACACTGAAGCGATGAAGTTGGGGTGCGCGACCCAGTTAAAGCATGCGCCACCATTTTGGCAAGCACCTCCATGCTCCGATGATTTGCGCTCAGCTTTCGCCAATTGGATTCGTTTAAAGGACTTCCTAGTGTTGCCCCTCGTACTGTGTTGTGACTCTACTTTGGTTCTTTCCCCTTCGCTGTCTATCGCATTACGGCCGTATGATCCGCTTGTTTTAGGCCACATATAGCAATACCAGAGAGCCCCTTCGAGTCAGACTTAAACCAGCACCGGGAAACAGAAGAATATTACTCAGACCACATAAAATGTTAACGGTATAACTTTCATTCAGTCATCATCATCATAGACAACAGTACATCAGTGGTTCACACTGATGCTTAACTGCCACAGTCACCTAAGTTACGAGCATTCTCTCATCAAAAAGTGGATTTAAAACAGTCGTAGCTACCCGTCCGGTAGCGGTCCGTGGGAAATTATTTACGGTTTAACTCACGATAGCCCGCAGTGATAACGACGCCCGATTTTCCATCAGTCCGTCGTAGGTCCGCTGCCCTATTGCCGCCATTGTTCTTGTTGTTTAAGTATGGACAACCCGATAGTACTATGCTGCTCTCCACATATGACCTTAAGTATAGCATGTCATCGAACACCTCGTTATAAAAGTTGAAAATTTTATATGGTTTAACGTATACCGCATGCGATTTGGTGCAAATTCAGAAGTATGGGTATTCCAGACGTGGTTAAACGATTAAGGCCGACAGCTAGTAGCTTAATTCAATCAGACTGCTTGATGTTTCATCCTACAACTTCTTGTTTGTTGAGTGCGCGACTTTCGAGCTCCGATCGTAGATGCCAAAGGAATCAAACATTGATTAAAGCTATGCATCTGACGTTATTCATGCCTGGAGGTTTTTGAATTCTGCTAGCATTGCTGTCGCTATGTATATTTGTAGAATAGGTCTATTCCTCAATAGGCTTATTCGCCGAAGGTGTTAACGTACCTCGCTGAAACAAATGCTTGAAGAAATGTGCGATACAACAATCGCTAGATAAACACAACTATAAGGATGGTCTATATTTAGACCTTTAAATGATTACTGATGAGTAGTCGGGGATTTGGTTAATTTCAAGTTGAACATCACTCACAATTGATCACAGCTGTCGCATCTCCATAGACTTTCCAGTCGGCCCCTTCCGGAAAGAAGCACTAGACTCGAGTTTCGCTCTCATTATGCACTACTGACGAGCTCTAATGAGAGCGAAACTCGAGCCTAGTGCTTCTTTTCGAAAGTAGCCGACTGGAAAGTCTATGGGGATGCGACAGCTGCGATCAATTGTGGGTGATGTTCAACTTTAAATGATTAGCTGAAATCGAGTGTTTTAAGTTTGATCGTTGAGCTCTAAGCGTATTTATTTTGGATCACCTCTCAGCTGATATCACAGTAATTTAAGCAGTACTCAAAGTGTTTGAAAGGACCCAACCTCAGTGATTTTAAAATCCAGTTATATTCGAGCAGACGATTCGCATCTGGACAGTCATTCTCTTGAACTGGTCAGCCTGTCCTATATTTATGAGTAGTGGAGTTTATTAACATACCTTTGAAGTAAGCAAGTCCAGCATGCCGATAAGCCTGTCGATCTTGTGGCATATGCTTCAGTATCCATGACATACTCAGCGAATGCAGATCTATCGTTTGGTGCTCCGTGCACTTTGCGCACGACCCGAGTTACGCCAGGCTGGACAGCTAGGTGTGTACTATAGAGAAGATGGTGATTGTAGCATGAACGCTTGGTTGCATAGGATGTTATCGGTAGCTTAGCCAGGTCCCTATGGAAATCAGTTATCCGTGGTTGGATACTGCCCAAAATTGCACAAAAATCGAAGTCATTCACTCTCCTATCGTAGGGACTTACGTTCATTATAAGTTGCTATGCATTTTTGTTTTACGTTTGAATTCCATTTGTTGTGACGCCTAAACCCACTACACCGCCATAGGTTCGGCGGGTATGTACACAAACCAAATTTTTCGTGCTACCTCTGTCCATAAAATTGTCTGACCATTTTGCTTCGTTGGGCACATGACCTAGTCTACGTATTCTTCGCATCTGTTTCTTCTTACCAAGTTTCTTCCTGGTAACTTGACACGATCATCATACAGCTCACGAGACCTTCCATCTCCCAACCTCGTCTACTGAAGAAAAAGAATTCATTCCTCAGTACATCTTCGTTATTGCCTGTGCATCGCGTTACTTTACACTTGCTTTTCTAGTTTTCAGGATGATAATACCCCGCGAAATTTTTTAGTTGAGCCGGATGAGGAATCTGATTACCGGGGTATCGTCAAAGTACCGGGGGTTTCCAGCGTTTATATGCCAATTTTTCACATCGAGAGATGAATGGTTAGAGGTATGAACCTCTCTGAACAAAAAGGCATACCCGTATTTGAGCAGTTGTTTCGTGCAACACATCCCAAAAGTGTCTGGTTCCCAGAGCCGCCCGTTTCTTTGAACGTACTAGTGCGTGCGAGCTGTTGGTCACAATGATCACCATTTATATGGACAGCTTTATATGGTCTCCTATGTATCACGCTTGCCAAAGGATCGAACCCACGATCTATGAGCACGTATCGGATTGGCATTCTGGTCCCCAATCCATTGAGCTGGAGGATTTGTTAGTGTCTCCATCCGACTGTCAGTGGTGCGTTCGTTGACTAAAACCACGCCTTTCTGTTACGCATGGGGTACTACGTACTGTATACCTCTGTTAGTCTTTTACCTCTTCATGTTCCACTCATCTCAGAACCTTCATAATGACTGATCTGGAGTTATTTTTCGTGCGAACTTAAGACGATTATACACACTGTGCTACCCGTAAATGTTCCATTTCAAATCTTCTCAAGTGCTAAACTATGAGTTTGGTCGTACTTATTTCAGGCACGGTGCCAGTCGTCGTATATCTTCTGAGGGCCTGACTGGACACGAGCAGCGTGAAGTTTGAATACGGCTGCGAAACAGTCCGCCTTTGCTTGTTTTCCAACATACTTTTCTGATTCTCAAAGTTATTGGTACAATTCATGAAATTGTGGCGCGTAGTTTATTCTCCGTTTTTGAGTTCACATGCGACCGATGTAAAGTGGTACTACTGTGCTGTCACAGGGGTAAGCAAACGCTCTAGTTTGCTTCTGTAAACTTGTCCGTATAAATTTAGTCTTATCAATGTCTACTCGATTTGAGATGAGTATCTAGACCAACTGTTAATCTGTCGTTGGTCCTTGGAAATTCATCCACATACTCGCTCATTTTTTCACCATTCATGTTATGCTCGTATTCTCAGCCGTATCCTGCCTCATGCTGTATACACTGAAGCGGTGTGTGTTCTTAAACCTAGTCACCTACTGAAGCTTGCGTCGAGAATCTCATCAATCCATATTCTCATTTCGATTCCAAGTGAAACGACGTTTTTTTTTACTAATTCCACTATCGTCAGGTTCAGTCAAACTAACTGATCGATGGCCTTTCAATTAATTATTCCCTCGGCTTACTTTCTGGAGCGTCGTTGCTGATCGCATTTTTATCTATTCGAAATGTCTTCAAACTTAACTACTAACCATCTATTCTCATCTACTTTAAATCGTATCCCATAAAACCAAAAAAATCACCGGCCATTCTAATGATTTTTGATCACACTCAAAATGCAGGCCCTTCTTTCTCTCTTTACCATTTTTCCGGGTGTCATTGCTTTAAGCTAGTTGAATTGATATTCTCCCCCAAAGGATGTTTCTGTTGATTTGTATTCATGGTTAAGAACACGATATTTCTCCAGCGTGTGCTGAGTGAAACCAGTCGCTCAACGCTTCATCGGTATTGAATCTGCCCTTTATTCTGTTATGCGAATATTTTCGTTAGTGGATGTCTGCTTATTGAATGAACAAACGGAAGGCAACCACTTTAAAGACAGTGGAAGTTGCTGCAAATACACAAGTGTGAGTTGTACAGAATGAGGAAAAGTGAAAGGGATTCGGACTTTAGGAGGATGAAAGAAATCGCAAACGGAGATCACAGGATTTAATCACATCTGTTCACTGCGTTCATCAGTAGGAAAGCGTGTTCAACGGACTGATAATGTCTGGTGTTTAAGAAATGAAAGTATGATAGCAATGTTGAAATTATGACGAACGAGATCTGGTTGTCATTGCCGGGTGAAATAGAATCGGAATGGGGAGAAGAGAGATAAACAAAATGTCCATGTGTAAGAACTAGATGAAGTAAAAGTTCGTCTGTCTTCTACACCTAACAGCCGGTCTGTTGTGCACGCAACTAGACAAATGAATGAGCAGTCACTTTACATCTTTTGGACATATGAACTTCAGTGAACCTTACTAATTCGATGAACTGTTATGGAATGGGCACTTTGAAACCCCGTTCTCCACATCAAGACACGTCCACATTCTTCTACGTCGTTCGTACACAAGGCTGTATGTATCCCGCCCCCCGTATTGCTTTCACAACTACATCTGAGAGGAGCTGTATCAGTGTGCTAGATACGATGAAGCGGTTGCTTATCAGTGTACTCGATCTCGTATTATTGTGAACCTATTACTGCATCGCCAACTCTTCTGTCACGATTCTCCTAGAAGTGCTTACAACCTCACATAGCGTTTGATTTTCTGTCCCCGTCATGGCGCTTTCATAATTTATCAACAACTCTGTATTATCTGGTGACGTTCGTGTTTGCGCCCTTAATGCTTCTAAGATAGTACATAACACGGTGGTCACTCGAACGATGTACATGTGAGTCAGAGCACTTGCTACAGCTTGGTACTTTCATGTTTTGTCTTTTGGACATTGCGGCGATTACATTCCACACTAAGTCGTGCTCATTGACACGCATACTTTCCGTTTTCGGACATCCTGAACGTCTGTATGTTTTTTTTAGCATTGATAAATAAGGGTTAATATTGCTTCGTGCCTGTCTGCCTAATGCATGAAACAGTAGGCTATGGGCAAAGGTTTAGTGCATGCTCTACGGTTTTTCAGACTGGTGAAGCTCTTTCGGCACGACACGATTTTGTCCCGCTGAAGGGTATTCTTAACAAACCGCTGTACAGGTACGGCGGTCTCTTGTGCAGTCATCAGATGGTTTTCAATGTCGTTGCTGAGGTTGATATGTGTGAGGAAATCGTGCATGCCACCCAAGGATACGCTTGGTTTTTCACATTGCGCAGCTATCTTGAGGCATCTCTCGTACCCTCCGTAGACACAACATTTGCTTCACATGGATACTTGTGTATAAACTAACGTGATACGTGCAAAATATCAACCATCTCATGTTGTTCACCCTCAGTTACCACAGGTTTATCGACGGTATTTGCGATGAAACCGATCCTGTGGAAAGTCACTCCTAGTTGTCTTGCCAGGCACCTCCAAGCCAGACCTTTCTGTGCATAAACATTCACCTACTATGTCCTTCAGTTGAACAAATGATGGTTGAACGCTTTTAGATGTAGACTCAAGCAAATGTGTTCCTAGGAGATACGGCATATCATTCCTCATATTCAGTAGACAGAAATAGGCGCGTTTTACTGGCAGTGGTCCGGGGATTACCATTTTTTGTTAGGCGATTTCTGATCAATAACTTTTATACGCTTCACTGAAGAGAACTATGTAACTATGCAAGCAACGGGCTGTTGCACAACACGTACAGGGCGGCTAGTGTCGGTTAACGGTACTGAACTTAACGTAGCTGTCACTCGTGGGACGCTGCAGTTTCACGAGTACTGGCTGCATATCTACTCTTCTAGAGTGAATGAAACAATTTTTTGTTGTAATTATTACACATTTCCCGATACCGGTCGGTTTGTGACCCTTACTGAATACCGCTCATTTAACCAAGCACCATTTCATTTTACTCAGCATATTTCCGTGGAACTCCGAATGTTGACCGGCAGAAACCCGGAACTGACGGTCGATCGAAATGTAGAAAGTAGACTGATGAGCTTTAGGGAGTTAGGTAAGAGAGTATGCGTGTGCAAATTTCTTCAATACTTGATGTTGGATATTTAATCCATGCGTGAACTAACATCTATTCGACTGATAAGAGTAAATTGGCCCCTCTTTATCACATGGTCAATTGTTTTAGTCTACAAAGTCGTCTACTATTACTGTTGTTTGTCCAGAATGACCAACTATTTTAGGGCCATTATGCTCCGACCTACTGTAAACACCTCTGTCCAACATTTCCACCAACAGTTTTCCCACCTACTCTTGAAAATGGAGTGGTAGGCAACGAATCGCTTGTCAAACCGGGCGTGCCTCACCCTTTTCATTATTGTGTCGCACAACGTGAGTGTTACCAGGCGGTTATCCTTCTCACCAGAATGTCACCCGGTGCTCTTCAGTTGCTTCCCGTATTCTGTGCGTTATATGTGCTGGGAGCTGAGATAAGGAAAACCGCCCATCATACATGCGTAGTACACGGTTAGACAGGTCCAAGATACAACCGGTTGCCACCAGATAGTCACACCAATATGACATGAAACAGTAATGTAGGGACAACCAGGAATCTCAACATACCTACCTACCCTACCTGCACAGTTCAGAGAACACAGGTCAGGATGTGAACGGTCGTCCATTCATGGCTGGAATTTGGCTGACAAGCCTAGCAGTAACATCAAACGGATAAGTGATATTTGTCTCCTTATCAAGCAGGCTACACACGGTGGTATCTATTTCCCTTTTACGCCTTTGTTTTATACTACTGGGGTTATCAAGTAACTTAAATTCAAGTTTATTTTTTGATATTGGGTCGTTTTATGTGTGCAGTAAATCAAAACTTTCCCGTACATGCAGAATTCAAAAATTCGAACTAGACATTAGTATACATTGACATAAATGACGTGTTGCTACTCCGCGTTTTGGTTGGAACTACTGAGGACAGGCAGAAGCTCTGGTTACTTTATCCCTCAACCAAAGTAGTATCAGATGTGTGACGGCCACGCTGGCCATGGAAGGGGATAAGTTCGTATTTGGCTTTGTACCGTTCGATCAATCTCATGCGATAAGCTGGACCTTCTTCTGCAAGAGTTAATGACTTGTCCCAGTAATCCAGACGACGAATGAGGTCGTATGCTTACACAGTACTCCTATACAATGAGTCTACTTTTTAATATAACATATTTGTCCTAAACGTCCTCCGTACATATGTGGAACCACCTGTGCCCCAGCTGCGGGATCTTTTAACGGGTGGTCGGTTCCTTGTTCTCCATACTCGAGGGCTCCTATCAAGATGTGAACGCAAAGTTGAATTCGTCAATCTGAATAGTTTAAAATCACTAACTATTACTTCATGAGCGATGCCATATAATCCAACTCAGCATTGCCATCATGGATTTCATCTAACTGTGGAACACTTCTTGCAACCCCGTATCTTATGACCCTCTTGTTCAAACATCATTACTGTGTACGTGGTTAGGCTGAAAATTAACGTGGCTTGTGCAACATTGTTCCGGAGGCAGATGGATTCCTTGTCCCTGCTCTAAGGTTTAATCGGCTCTCTACAAGTTATTTTTATCCGTACTGAGTTCCAGGAGTTTGGCGTAATTCCGATGCTTTTCATCGAGTTGGGGCGCGCTTATAAAGTTTAATGCTCGTCTACCGTCTAGAGGGCCTCAAATCTTAGTTGCCTGCTGGGCATAACTAAGATTAGTCATGATTGACGACCGGTTATTGACTTCGATGAACAAATGCTAGTGACACCAGGATTGTTTGTTCAGGAAATCGGCACCAATGATATATGGTTCAACAACTCGACGAACATGAACACTCTTGCACATAGCAACAATCCCGAGACTCTACAGTTGTCCATGCCCAGTTAAAGCATGAAAAACACTAGTTCCTGCAATATTACTCTGCAGTTTTGCTTATATTTCTCCGGTCGCCTAAATGTGTGTCTCCTTCAGACTGTTCACAATCAGTATAGTTTGTTCGTTTACCCTCAGCGCACTAGCGTCCGACTTACTTGTTTGCTAGAATCATTTTCAAATCTCTTAAGCGGCGCGAACTGTGATTGTCATCTCATTTATACTGCAATTTGACATAGGCTTAAGAACTGCGTCATATGACCGGTGCGCGCTGAAGTTGTCACAACACTTTTTATTGCAGACAATCCATTTTGGACTGTGAACATTTTCATATACTTGGATTGCCCTATATCGCTCGCTTGCAACCTGCGTTACATGCGGCGTCGAGATGACATTCGATTGTCATAGAATGTAATGTTTTTGTGCGTTCTGTTTTGTTCTACGTTTCCGAAACATGGTCTGTCTGTGACAGATATCAACGAACTTCTTGCGTTTAACCATCACTGTCTGCGTGTATATTGAAATCACTAGTAATAAAAGTTATCTGAAACGGCAGCATGCCGCAGTCGATGGCCTGTTTGCGTTCATACTATTTCCTGGTCTTCCACTTAGCCCTGTTCTATTCGTTCAGTCCTTACACCTGCACAGACTTAGATGGTTAGGTCATGCACCAAGGATGCCAACTAGTTATCTGCCACACCGAGCACTGTTTGCCGACGCTGCGGTCGATTGACGCAAGGTGCGAGATGGACAGATGATGACCTGGCGTAGGCAAACGAAATCGTTCACCAAGGGGTTAGCTACTGCAGATCGGGTTCGTCTTCCGGGCTGGAGCTCTCGCGACTCACAGAGTCGGTGGCTTGAGGCGTTGGGTGAGATGGCGGCTAACCGAGCTCAGTGGCGTGAATGTTGTCGTTGTTTGATCGAGTTGTCTGTGAAGTGAGTGCACTTAATGACGTGGGTCAGTGAAAGCTAAAAAGGAGCTGTCTTGCTGATGACGCCTTACTTTCATTTACAGTTCGGTTGTTTGTTTGTAAGGTGTCAGCACCTTCATGTTGAATGTTTGAATATAGAGGTAGCTATTTCTTCTAGTAGTTAGGTCCTTTCGCGTCCTCTTCTTTTTTCTCCTCCCCTTCTATTCAGGGTTCGCCTTTTTTTCTTCGTGGTTATGTGGCAGTTAAGCGTCAGTGTGAACCATTGATGTATTGCTGTCTATGATGATGATGAATGTTTGTTTCTCCATATCACTGTTGCGATGAGCGGCGGTTCGGTGCACAGTATTTTGTGGTTAGGCTCATGACCGTTATGAATAAAATTAATATTCCATCCATTTCTCTGTTGGAATTTTGAAGGGAAATTGACCCTCTAAAAGATATATTCTCTTAAATTAGCTCGCAATATGATTTTCACTAACAGATCTTCAATCGTTGCTCTCTCTGTGGCCTATCATGTGTTTCTCCTAGGCTGGCGTTTTGTTTAAGTGCTTTTCTCGTTCTCACTCTCTAGTTCATGTGAATACAAAATTTGTATTATATCTTCAGTTACTGCACGTGTGTTTATTGCAGTATAGAAAATTTTATTTCCCGCACGAACAAGTCAGTTAATGACCATCAAGTTCCCATTAGATCTGGCACTGACATTGCTGCTTTTAAATATCCCAGCCCTGCTTTTGCGTAATTTTCAAATGAACATGCAACTTATGGAGCTTATTTTCCTGATATTTGTTATCACTGATGATGTATTTTATGGCACCGAAATCCAGCATTCTGGAGTGATTGTTCTTGTTGTCTTCTCTCATTTCCCGGCTTTTCATTTAAAACAAAATTACGCTGCAGTGGTTTACCGGCTTGCACCTGCGTCCTCTTACGTTAAAGGTCAATCCGTTTGTGTCACATGACTTGCAGCTGTGCACGGGAAACGTGGTAGATGGTATTCACGATTGAGAATCCTTGTGACACTGAGTCAATCACCCTTGACCAGACTGCATCCTCTGTTGTTGTCTTTGTTTTCAATTGGCCTTGCTGTTTTCCTGCGTGCGTGTGCACGTGTATTTGTTTGTATCCTAGAGAGAGAGTTTATATGCGGTAGCTTGCTAGAAACATATATGCATTCGTTTCCCTTTCGGGGAGAAATGTGTTCACAGCTGGGCTCGCAACGCTGGTAATGAACATGTTTTAGATCTTCCATGCCGTAGTTCCTGCAATTTTATCTCATCTTCATCGTCATAGACAGCAATACATCAATGGTTCACACTGACGCTTAACTGCCACATAACCACGAAAAAAAGACAAACCCTGAATAGGAAGAGAGGACAAAAAGAAGAGGACGCGAAAGGACCTAACTACTAAAGGAAATAGCTACCTCTATATTCAAACATTCAATATCAAGGTGCCTACACCTTGCAAACAAACAACCGAACTGTAAATGAAAGTAAGGCGTCATCAGCAAGACAGCTCCTTTTTAGCTTTCACTGACCCACGTCATTAAGTGCACTCACTTCACAGACAACTCGACCAAACAACGACAACATTCACGCCACTGAGCTCGGTTAGCCGCCATCTCACCCAACGCCTCAAGCCACCGACTCTGTGAGTCGCGGGAGCTCCAGCCCGGAAGACGAACCCGATCTGCAGTAGCTAACCCCTTGGTGAACGATTTCGTTTGCCTACGCCAGGTCATCATCTGTCCATCTCGCACCTTGCGTCAATCGACCGCAGCGTCGGCAAACAGTGCTCGGTGTGGCAGATAACTAGTTGGCATCCTTGGTGCATGACCTAACCATCTAAGTCTGTGCAGGTGTACTGATTGGACAAAAGAACTCGTTTGACAATCACTGCTAATTACCCGGTTCTTAACCCTCTGGTTGTTTACTCGCTGATGCAGACATCGGTGGTCAAGTAAGTTCATGTCTTCTACTTTGTGCGGCCAAGTTTCGTTTCCATAAAGTTACATAGCCTTCGTTGTCGCCTTATATATGCGACCTTTAAGCACCAGAAAGTTGTCACTCTGTCGCCATAGACGTCACAGATTAACGAACACCGCCCTAGCCTTAGAGAAACGCGCTTTTGTTTCATTCCCTACACCTCTGCCGCTGCCACTGATACAGCTTCTCAGGTACACAAACCGGTCAACCACCTCCATGACTTAATTATCTAACATTAACTCTACATAATCATAACAGTATTGCAGAAGCACTGCACTTTGAGGCCGCAAAGCGCATTCCGAAGCATTTAGCTGAACGCGAAATGCTTTCCAGCGATGCTTATGCTTGTTGAAAAATGTCAAATAGCAACACCTTATCGTCAGTATAATCAAGATCAGTCAGCCTTCCACCAGGTAGGAGGCCAACGCCATTATCTTGTGAGTGCCGCAGACAATCCTCCATTGTTTCGTCTATGACGAAATTGAACAAAAATGGTGAAAGGGAACAGCCTTGACGGACGCCGCTCCTGGTGCTGAAACTGTCAGACAGCTCATCGTAAACACTAACCTGAGCCGAAGTATAGGAGTAAAGGGCCGACAGTATCTTCACATACTTGGTCGGTACACACCTGTGTTTAAGCGACTCTAAAAGTGTAGATCGTCAGCTCTACATGACACTCATTTTGGACTCTTTTATGCTAACCCTCTAACGGTCATCTTATCTGCGTTTATCTCGACAGTTCAATGTTATCTACACTCTGGCTGGTTTTCGTACTTTTCGAGTTTCATGATATGTTGTTCCTGTGAATCTGTACATCTCTCGATCATCACTCTATGTTAATCAGACGTCCATTCATTTATAGCGTTGTATACTACCTAACATCATGATGTATGATGCGACGGAATCTCTCATCTCATTCATGGTCACAGGAACTGATTGGTGCATCTTATGCATTTTGCGAACTTATATATATATATATATATATATATATATATATATATTCAAGATCAGTCAGTCTTTCACCAGATAGGAGGTGCACGCCGACATCTTGTGACAGCCGAAGACAATCCTCCATCATAACGTCCGTCACAAAACTAAATAGAAATGGTGAAAGTAGACAACCGTGACGTACGCCGCTCATAATGCTGAAAGTGTCAGACAGCTCACCGTAAACCCTCACCTGGGGTGTAATATGGGAATAAAGCGCCGATAGTATGTTCACGTATTTGGTCGGTACACCGCTGCGTTTAAGCGCCTCTAAAAGTGTAGACCGGTCGACTGAATCGAACGCACCTTTATAGTCGAGAAATATGGCAGTTGTTGGCCGGCGGTACACATGACGCTGCTCCAAAATTTGACGAAGAGTACAAGTGTGATCTATACATCCCCGCCCAGTGTGGAACTCTGCCTGTTCTTCCGTAATGTTTGCCTCCCGAGCTACAGTGAGTAGATGAAGTATAATGGATGCCAGAATCCTAGTAAATACTGAGATGAAACTAATTCCCTTGTGGTTTCCGCAAAAACCCCGGACTCCTTTCTTGAATATGGGAGCCGTTACCGGATGACCCTATCATGGAGGTATGGCCTCCATTGTTCACACAGGTTGAAACAACTGAGTCAAAGCTTTTACTAACACCTCTCCACCTCCTTTGAAAAGTGCCGACACAATGTGCTCTGGATCAGCAACCCTATTTCGTTCGAGAACCGAAATGCAATTGCGGAACATGGGTTTTTTGGATGGTTGCAAATATACCGACATCACACGTTTGTGGCGGTAATATAGTGGAAGCATGAGGCCAGCTAAATTGACCCTCGAAATGTTCCGCTCACCACTCTAACCTTCCGGATTTATTATAGATGAGTGTGCCATCTGTTGATAGCTTCATTGACACACGGTCGCCTTGGACCAGTAGTATGGATAAGCTTAAAGAGTTTGCCGGTGTTCCGTGAAGCAAAAGCGGTCTCCATTTTCTTAACTTTCTCTATTAACCAAGCCCCACGATCAGTCTTTAGGCTACGTTTCAGTTTTCTACGGATATCTCTCCCAGACCTATTATGTGAACTGCCAGGATGAACGTCTGATCTGTCTTCCAACAACTTCAGGGATTTCTCTGAGATCCAATATTTGTTCGACCCAGGAACTCCCGTGCCGCATGCTACAGTACCTGCTTCACGAATGGTCTGTGAGATTTGAGTCCAGCAGCTATTAGGATTTTCGGAGTGAGAACTACTGAGGCATCTTTCTAAGCTGGTTTGCTATTTATGCTTTACCGACATTACGGTCAGGTTCTGAACAACTAGCCGTTGTAATCGGTGAGGTCGTTGACCGTCGAAAGTAAGAACGGAGTGACAACATACTAACGCATGATCCGAATCCAAGTAAGTGCTCCAGTCAGAAGGACAGTTCCGAATGAAACCCTGCCACCTATAACTAACAGCTGTGTGGTCTATCTGAGACCAGGCCTAATTCAGAGAAGGAGGGCGCCAAGTATAACGATGACGCGCACGCCTCCTCAGTAACGTTTTCTTATAGGATATTCTACGTCACTGTTGAGGTGAACGGCGGCCCGAGCCACAGTACCTTTTGGTCAGGCTCATAGCTGTTATGATGATGATGATGATGATGAGTCTAAAACTAGTGCCGGTCAAAAATAGCACATGCTTAGCTCACAGCCATCACTATCTCAGCGATGTGATGCTGACCAAAACCTGCCACCTAAACGAGACTCGGCTTCACCAGGGCGGCGGACCTAGGCGTTTATATCTCCGGCCAGAACGACTATATCACGAGCACATGTCGACCGAAAGAGAGCGGCCAGATCCGAATGAAAGGCGTCCTTGACGCCTGTGTCACTATCGTTAGTCGGAGTGTAGGCAGACACAATGAGAAAACCTGAAGGTTTTGCGTCTAGAGCTGGCCTTAACAAAACCCATCAAGCGGACAGTTCCAAGTCTACTGTTAACAAGAATCCAATCTACTGATGCGTCTCCGGCCGTTGTGCTGAGGATTATACCTACTCCAGCTTGACCAGTAGCGGCAGCCGCGAAGTCACGCGAAGCGTATGACCAGTATCAGATAAACAGTGCGAGTGTTGTTAGTTACATCCGTTGACTACTGCCCTGGATTCTAATCTCCGAAATACAACAGAAATCGACGTTTAACGAGTCTAACGTTCGTGCGAGATCGGTGTGTTGGCCCCACTGTTTTAGAGTGCGAAGGTTGAAGGCACATAAAATTTTGTACGAATGAAGTCAAACAGTTTTGGGCGTCGTGTTGAACATGTTAGTGATAAATGGATTGAGAATAACACAACGTTATGAGCAAGTTGTAATACTCTACGTTTCAACCACCTCGGGTGGCCTCCCTCCGCGAGCGCGCGCGGAGCATGTGAACTAGCGAGCTGAACAATAAAGATTGTGCTTTATTGGACGCCTTTTCGCTACACTATGATTAGCTATATCTGTTGTGAGACCTGTAGAGTAATAATCAGAAATGGGAGTCGGGAGGTGTCTGAGAGCTGAGTTTGATATGACAGTGAGGGAGGGGTCAGTAGTAGTATGTTTTCGCTTATCTTGCCTGTTGTATACAGCAGATAGGGCAACCCGGTTCATACTGCGAGACGGCCGGTGCAGTATGGAATTATTTATGTTGTGAGTATTCATGGTTGTGTGTTGGATGGGATACTGCCAGGACGCCGAGACCAAGGCGGTGGGAAGATTAGGGTTCTCAACCAAAGATTTTGGCTCTATAGTCTGTACCGTAAGACATCAGGTTTGTGGCAGTGTACCAGAACTGATATTATTTCAGTAAAGGATGCCAGTTTTCTTCCAGCTATCAACCTGGAGGACCAGGAGACTGTAGTATGTGAGACCTCTACCTATTGGCCTTCCTGATATGAGTGACTGTTGATGTGGTGGTCACACCGTCTGGTTTAGCCCAGTAGGTCATCAAGATGTACAAGCCGTCACATCGTGTCAAGGTCCATTCTCGTTGTGATGAGCATTGTTATCTCGACTCCTTCTGATTCATGGCATACGCTGAACCGTGGTCCCAGAGTGTTCACGTTGTTTGTTTGGCCGCATGCTTCTCGACCGAAGTTGATCCCAGTAAAAGTTTTCTTTATGATAACGAAATAGAATTCCCAACTTCATGTCAGCGGGTTCAATTCACCATCATGTAAAATTTTTTTAAGTGAACCTTAACATCTTGACTGCATCATCGCATCATTTTATAGGTCAATAAACACATGATTAACATATTTACAATAAACAAAGGAATGATTTGTAGGAGACAGAATGCACTAAGCTCACGTTTTCTGTCGGATGGGATACTAAGTAATATTTTCATTAGCCTTGTTGACAATGGATGTACAGATATGGTTCAGTTGCTACACTCAGTCTTCCGGACTTTGTTTGCTGATTTCAGAAGAAGTTATGAAAAGACAACGGAAACTTGGCTTATAAAATGACTGGCAACCCAAGTTTAACCCTAGCCACTCAGTTGTTCCTGTCTGTACGTCCTCAGTCGAATGATTAATAAATTGGTCTCTTAAAAATAGCAATACGGTTGAATACGTTTGTGTTATTCTAACCTATTGCTTTGTAACATATGGAACACAGTGCTCAGACTTCTTTTGTTCACTTGTTCAGATTTTGTTGTATTTCCCTAATTGTTCACTGTGGCTCAGCAGGCACTCTAGCTAAGTACATCATCAACTGTTCAATGCGAATCATTCTTCGTACAGGCGCGGTTTACTCGCTTGAAACGACGAAGTTTCATAGTGCAATCTAACCCATGCGTTTTGTGAGACACAGGCATTTCTCACTTTCCATTTACATGAAGGATTTGCTGCTTCATTATAACGCGTTTCCTTCTAAATACGCTAGTGTTACCGTAGATGGAGGTTTTCAACCATGTTCTCCTTTTTAACTTTTGCAATGTAGCTGTTTGGAGTTTGTCACTCCATCATGCTTAAGTTAAGATGTTTTGGGTTCACCCTCACTCCTTAGAATTCAACGTTATTATAAGTGTTCTGTCAAGTGTGACCGTGTGTGACTATAGCCTTTATCTTCGCCTTAGCCTCTAATTTATTGTTTTGCTATCACACGCGTTCCCGTTACGTAATTTTCTTCGGTTGTGGTAGCTCAGTGATGTCAGTAGTCAACTGTCAGTCTCAAGGTCACGAATTCGCGCTCAGTTGCTACTTTTCCCGCATAGTTAAGATAGTCTAACAGTATCCAGCTCACGTGAGACATTACATGTTAAATTGCAGCTAGCATCTTGTGGTTTGGAAATTTACTCGCCTAACCTAAGTTTTTTTACACTTCTCGAGTCTGATATTACACTCGTAGTGTAATCGCTCAAACACATTTACGGATGAAAACGTGTTTTCCCGTAGAATCTTGATCAGCTTCAATATTTTAGAGCACTCTGTTGGTTGTACCAGATCTTCCAAGATATATCTTACCAATTTTACCCACCTCTTTTTCTATACTTTTCCAACATGCAGTAATCATAAACTGTTATCGTGCACGCTTATTGGTTGATTGTAATTCACTGTTGTAATAATTTCCCAATGGACCTTTTTATTAGATTAACAACCAATGATTATTTTCCATTGCTTTAACTGTACAGCTTTGTTCATCATTCGGGTGTTTGAGGCATGGCTTGACTAAACTTGGTTGGACGTACGTACGTACAGAATGATCAGGATGCTCAAATTATGCATCTTCTGGTCAATTTCCGTTGTTGTTCGACTGACTACGTATGGCTGCTAAATGTTTCTTAATTCTCGTTTTAGTTACCATTTATAGTATCAGAACTTTTAGATGCTTCCTCAAGTGAAAGATTACCTGATTACAGTAAACGGAGATATGATAGTTTTTTCTCCTTTCTGCAACATCTTCGTAGTTTTCATCTAACTTTTTTCTACTGGATTTCTGATTATGTGAAGTCTCCTCTATCGTAGGTTCATGCGAAGTTATTTAGTATCGATAAGCATTTCACCTAGCGTCATAGATAATCGTAATCCCAGGTACCCTGCTAATGTTGTAATAGGCTGTGCAGATCAAAAATGCTATTACACAACTAAGTTCGTTTCCATTCTTTATGAATTTAAAACTGAATTCTCCAAAATGCGAGGGTGTATATAGTTCATTAACACGTAAGAAATCACAAAGAGTGGCAAACGTGCCACAAAATGAAACCAAAAAAGTAATTCGTAATTTGAAAGGAAGACAAATATAGAGGGATACAGAAGACAAAATACAACGATACAGAGACTCGCAATACGAACGTCGCTGACTTATGTTCTTCACCATACCAGACAACGCCCTCAGCAAAAGGTGTTCAGTATCCTTCGGACCTCAGCCAAGCAGCCGGGAGCGCCCTACTGAAGCAAGCTTCACGGTGAGTACCTTCATACCCCGAACCCAAATCATGCGCTGACCACTGGACTGCCGCTTCCGGCCTAACCCACCACTGACGAACAAGACGCGGTATGGCAGGCGGTGAGTTGGTATTGGTAAGGTGTGCCCTTGCAGCGGCTCCAACACCGGCTTGACCAGTGGCTTGAGCCGCGGGATCTCCAAACAAGCGCACAGTGTACCCGCTTGATGAAGCGGCTGATGGAAATTAAAGATGTAGCACTGAGCTAGAATTCTGAAGCCGTATTTCAGCGAGACGACGGATATCGGTGGTGAGGGTCTCCAAAGTACGTGTCAGAGCTGGCTGGTTACCTATTTGCATAAGTGTTTGAGCATTAAAGGTGGCAAGCTTAAATGATGTCCAAGGGACGAGTGGGGTTTGTGTGCATCAGGCAACGGAACCTTGGTGTTTGGCTCATGCATTCTGACTATGACTTCCGTCACGAGCAGCAAATGAGACAAGTCTCTCGAGTGTGTCTGGAAACGGCACTGGAGAGTCAGTAAGTGTTTGTTTGAAAAAAAACAGGGGAAAGTAGACCAATTGGTTTGGTGCGATTAAATGTGACATGGAGGTAAAACCAACCATCCACACTTCTACCAAAGAGCTGTAGTAGAAAGACAGGACAAAATTCATAATTAAGGTGTGGTTGTGAATTCTTAATTGTAAAGGTCAAATAGTTCTCGATTGCCCACGCTAAAGAAGAGCATTGGCTTGATGGGTCCCACTCGGAGTCTTTGGTTCAAAAGAAACCTAACCCACAAAGTAACGGGGCAAACCATAGAGTTCGCAGTCCATTGGGAGCCAGTGACCAGTAGTGGTTCGGTTTATACACCCTTCGGATGGAGTGCCTCTATCCAGGATGCTGAATGCACACTGCAGGAGGTTGCGACAGGAACAGCGCAACAGTTCGAGCATGTGCCAACGAAAACGGATCCGATGTAGTAGATTTGTCTAACCAAACAGTCCGGAACCGACAGGACTGTTGGGATGCATGTCAGTAACTAAATTGGTTCATAGCCCTTTGAATGGAGTCCTGCTATTCAAGGTACCCGGCACACCTTGCGTACCCGTGGGAGCCGGTGACCACTGAGGTGATTCGTACATCTTCATCGAAGTTTGTCCATAGGTGGCGGAGACTGGAGATGTCTGTACGCCATACAGACAGCGCGCCAGATGGATGGCATGCTGTTCGGGGACGGATATGCTCTCGTTTGGACGACTGAAAACGTTTTTTGGTGGGGTACGCCATGTCATAATACCATCAAAGAGGTTGTGTGATATTTTGTAGGAGACCCGGATGCCAAACATGAATCTACTGCGCCATAATAGTACTGTTGTGACCGCAAAAGACGCTTGGCCTGCAAAGTTGTTTATTACTTAAAGTTCCATATAGGTAAACACAGGACCCCGAACGCATGCACTCATTTGCATGGCCCACGTGCATTCATACACATTAGCAACAGTACACTGTCGCTCACCCTGGTGGCATGCCCCCCATGATGCGTACACGCTATTCCAATAGTCGCTTCGACTTCATCGTTTTTCTGGCGTTAAGGCCAGGCCTTTGATTCCCGAATGTACGCAGTATACTCACTATTGGGGCTGCCTGTTACACAACAATACTGCTCTTCGTTGTCCGCGACTGCTCAGTTCTTGGGAGGATTCTGCTTAACCTCGCAGTTAGCCCTCATGTAGAAGGCCGTTCCTCAATCCGCGGCCTGGGGACGCGCTCGGTGGTGTTGAAGGGGCCCAACCGTTCACCCAGGTAGCGGGTGTGATTGATGTACCATATTAGTGTTCGTCTATACGCAAAGCGTTGTAAATCCCTGCCAGAATGTCATGTGATCAACTACCGTGGCTTTCCGCATTTATACGGCCTAAGTTGGTTTATTCAATTCAGTGAACTCTTTTCTAAAACTCGATCTCTTTTATGTATGGCGTTTACAATCTTCTCATATACCATCAAATTTGACATGGCATTTTACTCATGCGATTGAATGTGTGGTGTTCAGTTTGAAATTTTATTTATTGTTGTGTTCTTCATTGAGTATTTCGTACTCCAGTTGGTTGTGCTTGCTGATACCCTGTCGAAAGACGTATAGACTGTTCTGTTGAGTGTTTATCTGAATGCAGCAATATGTCTTCCTCTGATTTGTTTCAATTCATTCCTTCTATACACACAGCTTGCGACAACTTTTCCTACAAAATGTTTCTTGCTTATGCTCATCTACCACGTGCTGTATTTATTTAATGCTGGTCAGTTGCCTAAACCTCATTTTGCTCCAACACGGGACGCCCGTTTTCCCTTATTTGACTTGCTGTCTTCGCGATAACTTTTATAGCTTTTAGTGAATTCCGAAAACGCCCATCTACAAACCCATACGACATCATTTTTCTCTTTTTTCAGACATCTTTTGTTTTTTTCTTTTTTGTCTACATATGCATGTTTTAGGTTTACTGAATGGGCGTATATTATTGAAAATTCGCATGTCGAATACAACAAGGCTGTCGGACTTAAATGGTATTCAGACCCGAAAATGTGTTAGATCTGTTCAGTCCACTCCGTTCACGATAGGGCTGTACCGTTCTTAAACGCACAACTCAATACTCATCTATTTCTGTTTTAATTTGACTGATGGTAGCTAACCCTCTTCGCAACACTAGCTGTTCTTGCGGAGCTAATTTCTGTCTGTTTTCAAGTCCACAATGAAAAAAAATTACAATTTATTCATGTGTGTCCATCTGATTGGTCGACTGACCTGGTTGGGCACGTCTTTATCTTCTGCCACCTCTTTGGTTCCCTTGGTTACTGGACAGCGGTACAATAACCTGAAACTGTGACGTTGTTACCTTCTTATCAGGCGTTGCAACAAGTCATAAGCTACTTTTCTATCGTCTGCGGTCGAACAACTAAAAATACGTTCTAACACCAATGGTTGCTTATCTACTTAGAGATAGTTGTGGTAATTCCAATAGTTATGAGGTGAAGTAGTCACTTAGTAGGTAGCACTTCCGTGACGTGTGTCCGGCAGTTAACTATCTCTAACACACGAATCATCGAAAAATGCCATGATTGAATGTAGGCTGCTCTGAGAAAAACAGCTGTGATGTTCTTGGTCCGCTGTTCCTTAATGTTATGTTGCTATCGTTGTAACCATCCACTGTTTTATGTTTACTGTGGCATTTTGCAAAGGACTATGCTATACTCTCCTCGGTGATGTCGCTAATCCTTATGACGAACTCAGTGGTTGGCTCTCATCCACCCTCCGTTGCACACATGCTCGATGTGATTGAGATGTGTAGTCACTGATGGCCAAGGGAGTACTTTTGTTTCGTAGCGTGCACGAACTTTGTTAGCTGTTTGAGCTCCGTATGTGGGTGTTATCTCTCTGAAAGACTAATTTGTTTAGTTCACACATTACCGGCCGAACGTGCCCACAATAATTGCAAGGTATGAATAACCATAGGCATCATGATACGGACTGATCAGTTCTCCCAGCTGTTTCACGAGCTTACTTCTCAGACGTGTGCAGACCCTCATTGTGTTAGGTTGTGCTTGCTATGAACTAATTTTCCTGCGATTCATGTCATGACCTCTAAGCAGGTCACCTACAATAACGCCTCATTAACGTAATTATACACTGAACGAAGATGAGGATGCTGAGCAAAAAGGATGCAAATACACTACCCAGCACGAAACTCATATTCAGTAGTGACGTGGTCCACTTATCAGTCACGACTTTTTGTTCGATTCCAGTCGCCGTGACTACTCTTGTCTGGGTTTGGACATTTATGTTACAGGCAGTGGGTATTTTATGGTGTTGAGACTGGAAAATTTTCCACTTTCTGCATGACTGAGTAGAACCGAAATAAGTAGAAATCTCGTTCGGTATGTTTGTTGGGCTACATGATTGACGATCACGCGTTTGCATTAGCTATCTGTCACCTCGGACATTTCATTTTCCTAATGCTCCGTCCTCCTCCTCGGGTATATCTCACAATTACCAGTTCTCTTGTAGCTTTCGATTTACCTGCTACCTGACTATTTTGAGGTGGTTAACTGCTTAAGGATTACATAGATTTCCCTGCTTCTCGTGTTCCGATAACTCTCCAAAACAGCCTATTCTTACCATTCATCATACTGATTTTCGAATGCGATTGTCCCTTATAAGGCCTCTCTCGGACAGAGACCCCTTCTTATAAATACCATTCTTGTTTTTCCTCAAAACTAGACAGTTATCTCCATGGAGAACACATAGTCCACCGAAGATGCTTGTAGTAATCATTAGTTCCTGCTTTAGTGACGATTGTCCGAAAGTACTACACTGATGTATCGATATGCTGTACGGCGGTTACAAAAGAGACACTCGCAGCAGTACAGACAAAACCTCATACGGCATTGGCTAAAGGTGTATTGTGATATTCGACTCGATCTGAGCGATTCGTATCTAGAATTATCTGTCGTCGTACTTTCAAATGACTCAGCGGTAAGCGGAGGCCGTGTTATCAACACCCCATTAACCAAGTTGGCAATTGGAACATGAAAGCCGGCCGTCTTTACTCTGGTTGTCCGTTACGCATGCAGACCAGCTGTGGAGCAACGTAGACACCGAGGGATAGCATTCCTCCGAAGTAGGGGTTCCAACAGCAGTCCTGTAAAAGGAAACAACAAGAAACAAACATGAGCCAAAGGCCCAGTAAGCCATGCGCACGACTTACACAAACGAAAACTAAAACGGCGCTAACAACACAGCAGCACGCTCTGTTACGCAGTTCAAATTCAACCTGTGCGCGCTTGCTGGTTTCGATCGCACGTTACACAATGTCTCGGAGTTTTTTTGCTTCCATTCCGGTGTACTTTCGTAATCGAAAGCCATCAGCGGGTTTCGGTTCCTTTGGACGGTACCGCTCATGTTTGTCAGCAATACCGTCAATGTTGCTGACCATCTGTGTATTTTTTTAGAGTAAGCCTTTCATATAAGCATCATTAGAGCGACCCAATGTACCTGGTGGCATATTTCAAATGACGCTAACCTATTTCATACCATGACAGTACGTTGAGGGAGGTGAAGAGCAACAGCGATCAGTCTGGTGACTATTTCACCAATTCAACCGTTGATTACTTTCCGGAAGACGTTTTCGAAATACTGCCTAACCTACATAATCTATGGTTCAATTCATCACAGATCTGATGTTATTGGGCACTTCGCTCAGTAAGGAACAGTTTGTTTCACTGGAAGACAAAATAAGGCTAATCAAGGCCAAATACAATCAGTTCATATCAGTTCAACTAATCGCCAACAAGACAAGTACTCAATGCAACCAAAGTGAAAAATGTGCTGAAACCTCAATGGATTGATCGTGTGAACAACGAAAGGATGGGATTTTGTAACTACCAAGGTATAGTATGTTAGAGCGCACAGAGGTTGTTTTTAACTGTCAGATCAAAAAATTCATCTGTTTCAGTTGTTTTACTCATGAAGAGGTAAACCGAAATCGCCAGTCATTTACTGTCATTATCGTTTGGATGTTCAAATTCTAAAACCCATGCACCGTCAGTCCGCGCCCGTTCTCGGATAAGTCCGACACTGTTTCGCGTGTTGTTGGTGGACGGATGGGCAAGTTACAAGATTTGATAGCAGGATATTCATTAAACAATAGTTGCGATGACAGAGCTTTGTTTCACCGAGCTATGCCAAGCAGGATTTTGTTTACAAAAGAAGAACATTAGCATGGACCACAGAACACAACAGAATGACTGGTGGTACCACTGCGCTTTGAATGAGAACCTGGAATCTATGGTGACTGGATGTAGTGCACCCCCCACTAATTCAATGCTAACGATCCCACGCTACACGCAACAAACAGCGAGTCCTGAATGACGCCTGAAATGTTCCAGCTTTGGTTGACGTGCCTCAGGAGTAAAATGATGCGTACTAACTCAACTAATGCTAACCGCATCGTCTTCCCATTGAAGACGACATTCGAGTTACAACCTCTGGATATTGGAATTACGCAGACGTTCAAGGTGGTATTTTCTGGTGCTACGGAGTTGCATAGCGGGGCTGTCCGTTAACGGTAAATACTTTCGTGTTTTTATCGAGGAAATCTTAGGTAAACGTTTATGACGCGGTTTATTAGATTGAAACGTAGTGGTTATATATACCAAGTTCGTTCACCTCGACATGTTTTGTATAATGTGGTCTATGTCCATCAGCAATAGTTGCGAGTTCTTGCTAGTCCCTGCTTAACGAAGACGGATAAGTGAAACATTTTGCTCACCCACTACAGCTACGAACTGCAAACTGGTAAATAATTTCACTTCAGACCTTAAGCCGCATTGTCCCTCGACTTGATGGTGTTATCTTGAGTAACGAAGGCGGACAGCAGCAGAAGTCCAGAGGTAATTAGTTATTGAGGGCATCGGCCTACGCGACTTAATTCTGAGCAGTAAACCGGTGGTCACAAGTCTTTAATCTGAGAGAATCTCCTTCCGGAAATGACAGTGTTCTCTGATAAACTAATATGGTTGTAGATAAATGGTTTGAGAATAACACAACGTTATGAGCAAGTTGTAATACTCTACGTTTCAGCCACCTCGGGTGGCCTTCCTCAGGAGTGTTGTAATCGAAATAACGTTGTGTTATTCTCAGTCCGTTTATCAATAACATGTTAACCACGACGCCCAAACTGTTTGACTTCATTCGTACAAAATTTGGTGCGGATATCTTGCAACTAATATGGTTGTGGTTAAGTAAATAACTATATTAACAGTTAACCGTATGTTTTTTTGCAACACAATGAGATACGTGCTCCTCCTTCACTAAAGTCCACCTCCAAAACAGCATTACTTTTTGCTTTCATCGAAGGTGGCCTTTATACGAGTGAATTACAACAGTGTTGGCCATTCAGAGGCTTTTCAACACCACAGTTGGCATTGACATTTCTCTCGGACTGCTTCCACAAATCAGTCATGTGGCTCGGGTTATAAGCCCGCACGCTCCAGAAACAAGACTATTGGTTAGTTAACAGTATACCTTCCGAAAACGCAAGATCTGCTAATGTATTCTTTCGAAGAATCAGCGTTTCTAACCAACGATTTAAATGCACATGACGATCTCAACCGTTCGGGTGATTCCTATACAGTTTAGTCTGCCGACTAGTGTGGGTCTTCATATTTCGTGTTGCTTGTCCACCACGCCCAACTGTTGGTGGTCTCAGTATGTAATGCCCGGTGAGGAAAACGTTCAGCCGGCAGGCGGAATTGTTCACGTAAGACCGATGAGATGATGCAGTTGACGGGAGACAATACGGACTGTCTACCAAGTGATCAAATTAGTTGTTTTGAACAGATTTGACCTCAGGATTTGCTTGTGTTGTTAAGTATTGTGGGCCTTCTAAAAGAAGAAGTGAACCAAATTAAGGTCAAAGCTGTGATCGGGGTGTCGTAACTGTCGGTGTCGTAACTGTAGGATCCTGAACTTCCATTGAAACTCCACAAAACGAGACGAAACTGATCCTTCTGTGGAGATGGTCCTTCTTACGGGGGACTTTCTGGGGTGAGCAACTGTAGTGATATTGCACGGACGGTCTGATAGGTGATCCATAAACTAGTGTGTTTATTTTTTACTCTGTTTAGTTGTCATCTATTTCATGCAGAAGACTGGTAATTTACTAACTCTTTTACAACGCGAAAATGTTGTATGAATGGTCATGCTGATCAGAACACTGCAGTGTAGATCATGCCCGATCGGACTTTATTCACTTCACAATGTGACTAATGTTGGCTATGACAGTTCATTTCACGGGTGTTATACATAGGGTTCCCTGTGCGGTCTCATCTGTCGCCGCATTACAGTGCAGGACTCAGATTATGGTGAAAACCCCATATTTTTTTTTAACCCAATGGAGTGGACTAAAAACTTCATCCATATAATGTTTAATATAAAGGTTTCCCACTCAACGGACTACCATTTTGGATGCTCACTAGCGAATTTGGCTTAGTTGTTACATATGATGATGTGTTTAAAGTATAGTCAACGATGCAGTCGTCAACACGGTAGCTTCATGGGATCGTGGGGCAGAATTTGACTCCGTGCCATAGCAAGAATGTGTTTCACTGGTGAACTCTAACAAAATGCAAAATCCGAGTCCATAGTGCTTCGTTTCGAGGGAGACTGGTAAGAAATTGCGCATGTTTGCGACCACTTATTTAGGATGATCGTGAGGCTAGCCAAACGGTACTGTGGCTTAAGGCATGTTAACGGCCAGAGACGTTAGAGAATCTTCAAAAAATGTCAACCTATAAAAACTGTATGCAATAAGTGTTAGCAATTTCGCGGATGCAGACGCCATTGATTGCAGCACACTGCCATGTCTGATAGCCGTTTAAACCAGCGACCTAAGTGAATTTGATGTCTTAGTAGCTGCAGCCAGTTGAGAGTAGTGTTCAATTTTTGTTGTGTTCATTGTTACCACTTGACATGACACTGTACGGATAGTTACTTTCACACATTACTCTGTAAACCTCTCTATTCGTCTTCCCCTGGGCCATTACCCATCGATTCTTATATTTCCGGTCGGACTGGAAAACAAGTTGGCATCTTGTGTTGCCAATCCACTGATAGGCTTATGCATCGGAAACCGGTTGACTTTTTGGTAACCACGGGTTACGTTGTGGTGGGTAATTAGGAGTGGTAACACAGTCTGTGATTCTGTTGATGGTGTGGATTTTTGTTTAGACGGTCAACTCACCGTACACTTTTTTCCAAACCTCCAGTTCACTGAACTAATTTTCAAGGTGATCAGCCAATTACTTGATAGGGGCCTGAACTGAAAAAGGTGATTCTAGGTTGTGAAATGTTAGAACCCTTTGGGCTGGCATGCTTTTGGTTGGGGACGTTATGGGAGATAACGGCTAATCGGATTCATTAGCATAAACCTTGTCCTTCTTCGGCTGAGTTGTCTGCAAAATGGAGATAATTATTTAAGTTTTAAATTGGAATTGTTTTGATCTGATGAAAATTTATCGAAAACTGTTATTCATCACCTTTGTCTTCCATATATAGTTTAATAATAACCACATGTAAGCTGATTCGCATATGTCGTATTACTTTTTTCATATCTCCATCATTTGTTGAAATGGCCCGTCCTGATATCAATTGATCAAGTATTACGACTCAATTCCTCCTCCTCCGTTATCTATAAACCAAAGTCATCCTTATAGTCCTATTACATTTAAACCTAGACATCAATGATTGGTGTATTTCTGTCGGTGACGCAGTGTACAAAACTTGTTCACCTGTCTTAAGTTTTTATGTAGATCCTACAGCTCATTCTATCCATGGTGAATGCAAATGTTTGTCATCGTTGTATCTATGATGGTGCTTATCACGCCGGTTTTCAGTACATACTGACGTTTGGCGTATGAACTAGGTCAGGATGAGCTCTCGAGCCTGTGTGAACTTAATCATTTTCTTATAACTCGTTCAACAAAATGCAGTGGTTCTCTCCAACAAAGGTCATTTAGATATGGTCCCTTGAAATTTTTCACTAGTTTACTGTCTTCTGAAAAACCATTACTGATCCCCCAACAGCGACCACATTCAATTTATCAGTTCCCCCAGCTGAGCCTATATACAGTGGGTACGTGCGGTAACCACCGTCGGAGGTTTCGATCACAACAATGGGATAAAGTGCTCGCAGGACGATGCACGTGCTTGATTACTTTTGACGATCGTTGGTTGGCGGCATCCGAAGCGGATTAGCCTGTCACAGTGACCGAAGCCAAAGGACGCCTGCACTTTAAACCATCACCGCAAGTGGCTTGCGCTGCACCACTTACAGTTCCACTCACACACCCCGTATCCGGTGTAAATCCGAAGGAATGAGACCAGTAGGTGTGTGAGTGAGACCTTTGTGTCCAGTCGGCCAATGCTGGTTAGCCAATTGAATAGCAAGCACGAAAAGGAAACCCTAATCTCTCGGAAAATAAACAGTGAGAGAGACTGCAATGACAAGAAAAGTGTGTGAAATGTAATACAAGAAGCATTTCAGTATACGAATGCATGTTAATGCATTCTAGAGAGGATAAAGTGGAAAAACGAAACTCAAAGTTGAATTACGAAAAGATCAGACAGACGATTCATCAATTAATACACCAACAAAGCTCGAGAAAAGAATAGATAAAAGATCACAGACACCCAAGTTGCTGAAAAGAGGATTAGTTGCTAAACGACCATGGTCTAGATCGATTAAATAGTACCTGCTTTCTGAATAGCTTGTGAGATTTGTGTCCAGCAACTACTAGGGTCTTCGGAGAGAGTACCACAAAGGCGGCTTTCTAAGCAATTCTGGCCTCCATCGTACTTCGTCGACTCACTGCAGTTCGGGAGTTAA
>JTDE01000605.1:142721-153144 GCA_014338405.1 Paragonimus skrjabini miyazakii
TCTGTCGGGTAACCTATGCAGTAGAAGGTGTACTTTGCACCTGCTTCCAGTAACTTACCTGGGTCCGCAAGACCTCTCACGCTCAAGACTGCTACGTCGATATCATAGCGACGCAGTTCTCTCGTGATCAGTGCAGTGCGCCGTTCTGGCCATCCTTTGGAGCTGCATCGATCCAGCAGCGTGCGCACATTTCACGCTCCAACACAAAGCGTCTTGCGTCTCCGAGCATGTATCAGATTGCTCTTCGGGTTACTGAAACTTGAGTGAGCATTATCTGCTCGGGGATTCACGTTGGGGGGACAGTGTGAGGGTGAGAGATTGACAGTAGCATATTTTCGCCTATCCACCCTGCCATGTGCAGCAGATAGAGCGACCCATTTTATCCTGCGCGACGGCCGATGCGGTATGGTATTTGGTTTTTTTTTGTAAAGTCATGGCTTTTGTGGGCTTGGGATACTGCCAGGACGCCCAGATCCAGACAGGAGAGCGATTAGGGCTCTCAACCAAAGCCTTTGGCTCAAAAGCCTGTATCGCAAGGCTGCAGGTGACACACTTGCACACATACGCAGCAGCATCAACCATCCAGAACAAGCTCGACAGTCACAACCCAAGACATTCGGTACATTCACATAGAGATAATACTGCACAGACAAACCAATCACACATAGAGAGAATCAGATCAGGCAGAAAAAATAACAAACCCAACCGAAGCACAACACACTAACACCATACACAACGAACACCTCTCAACGGACGCATCTGTTTTTTGTCTGGCTGATCCCCTTTGTACAATCTGACATGGTTGAACCTGCAACGACCGAGGTCGCAGTCAGCACAGCCCTCTGGATCAAAACAGCACACAAGCCTGACCACCACGCCAAGATAGCAGAAAAGGTCAGGTTTTTCGATCGTCCACACACATACACACTTGACGCATCTGTTTCGGATTGTGGTTCCACAGTGGCCGAAGCCAAAAGTTGCCTGCATATAACTGTCACTACAAGTGGCGTGTGTTGCACCACTTGTGGTTTCACTCTCGCCCCACCTATCCAGTATTACCCCAAGAGAATAAAACTGGGGGTGCGTGGATGAAGGCTTTCTCGGCCAATGCTGATTAGCCAGATGGTAGGTTAGCATGA
Source organism: Paragonimus skrjabini miyazakii (assembly GCA_014338405.1). NCBI lineage: Eukaryota > Metazoa > Platyhelminthes > Trematoda > Plagiorchiida > Troglotrematidae > Paragonimus > Paragonimus skrjabini miyazakii. The sequence goes on from JTDE01000605.1 coordinate 143,861, forward strand.
AAGCTAAACTGCTATCTTTCTGAAACGGAAAAAAAGTTACTCCGGTAGTAAAATCTAAGCTTCGGAGAAAGATATTAAAAATGTAAGACAGGAGGCAGTGCGTTATAGAGGTACAGATTATCACACACTAGTGAGGAGGAGGAGGAGGAAAAAAAGCAAAAATTTGAAGTTCGACCGAAAAAGCGAACAAGACAATGCACCATTCTATCTGAAGAAAAGAAAATGCGGAAGGTCATCGTGGCCCATGCTTTGAAAAGGAGTGGTTTAGCAAACGGTGGTGGTCGGTAATGGACGCGTACGAAAAGTAGATATAACTTACACAACACACTTGAGTCTAACATACTCGACGCTTCTTCGCTAACGGTGTACTATGAGTGTGTCGATGAACCAACAATCTGAGACGGACAGCACATTCGCGGCCGCATTTATCGCAACCCCATATAGTCATCTCATCACGACTTGTGAGACCTATGGTTCATTTGCGTATCTCACGTTTCAGTCCATGCCCCAACAATTGACGCTCAGTGAACCTCCGGACGCCGTCCGGTTCAATGATATGTCCTTCCAAGATCTAAAATCATTACTACAACGTGAAATACTTAGTAGGATAACATTCTGGAGTCACTGCTTCTGACCACCAAGATTTCATCAGCCTCTTTTCAGTTGCGCATATTATAGCTACTTCGGAATCCCCTCGTTGCCCATCCTACGGACGTATCCCAATCAACAAAGCTAAATAGGCATCAGGATGTCTTCAATCCAGTACGTGTCTGCTCGTTCAGGTTCTTCAGTGTTCCGAACTACATCCGATCACCGAATACCCAAAATGCGTCTTTGACATTGTAGATGTGAGTGGTTTATATACCGCAAATTCCGTTGACAAGTAGTTTGACTCTCACCTTCAGTCTGCGGTTCTTCCAGATGTGTTTTTTAAGATATCTGAAAGTAGCGCTAGCCTTCGCCCCACGAGCTCGCAACTCCTGGTTCACAGTCAGACCTGTCGATCGATCGCTGCAATGGTAACAAGTTTGTTCAGCAATACAGAACGCATTCGTTGATGCGAAGGAGACCGAAATGATTACAATGTTATATCTGTTTTGTTGTTCAAAGCAAATTTTGATGCCACGGCTGCGAAAATCATTGTCAATCGCTGAAGTTCCCTTCATTGTATGCAAATGAAGCATTGTCATCTGGAAACAACAGCTTGCACACCATAGAGGTTAGAAAGCGGGTTTTTGGCAGTGACTGCCAAGCGGATTCTTTTGTTCATTCCGTATACTTGCATGAACTTATATGGCTAGGCTATGTATTAAGGCGCTAGCTAGTCGTCTATCACACCGAGCACTCTTTGCCGGTGTTACACCTGATTAAGGTACGGTGCGAGGTGGGCAGATGAGGACCTGGCCTAGAGAAGTAAAACCGTTGATGAAGGGATTGGTCACTATGGATCGGATTCGTCTCCCGGGCTGGGGACCTCGCGACTCATAGGATCGGCGACTGGAAACATTAGGTGAGATGGCGACTAATTCTTTGTCTGTCCGAGTTGTCTATGAAATGAGTGCATTTAATGACGCGAGTCAATGAAGGCCTTAAGGAAACTGTCTTGCTGATGACGCCTTACTTTCACTTACAGTTCGGTTGTTTGTTTGCAAGGTGTAGGCACCTTGATTTTGATTGTTTGAGTATAGACGTAGCTATTTCCTTTAGTTGTCCGTTCCTTTCTCGTTCCCTTCTTTTTCTCTCCTCTCTTCCTATTCAGAGTTTGCCTTTTTTCTTCATGGTTGTATGGCAGTTGAGCATAAGTGAGAACCACTGATGTATTGCTGTCCGTGATGATGATGAATCTGGTGAATAGCTCTCCCCAGTTCTGTCAAATCTGGGTGAGAGCAAGTCAAACTTCGACATCTTGTTGTAGCAGCCTATTCACGGTCTCCTAGTCAATGGTAGCAAGCTGGCTTGGTAGACTACCGAACTGCTTGCGCCAGACTATTTTGATTTCCTCTGGTTGAGTGCACCAAAAGTCAGTCTCCGCCAATCGGTGCTTTGATAAACTGGACGAATGGGTCAATAACAGTCGCCCTAAGCAAATCGTAGAAGTCCTTGTGTTGTCGACGGTCAGCGTAGCCATGCATCAGGTCACACTGCTTTCCACCCAGTCGTCCGTGACTCCACGAAGACGTTCGTCGAGCACCCCGGAATGTGGCTCTATTGTGTTTATGGCTTGGATCCACTGTGGAAACTGCGAATTCTTCATTCTTTCGTATCATGCTGAAGACGGTTGCAGTCTAGCTCTGGATACTTATCGTCTCGATGGTTTCTGCCGTGATCCATTCTTTGAGGTGTTGCTACACATTATCACGAGTAGTAGATACGAAGGCGTCTTTGCGACAAACGGCAAATACACGTTGAAATACCGTCCTCATCTCTGAGTTTTGCCATCACATAATATCCAACTTCTGCCGTTGTCCGGATAATCTACAATAGACTTGCCAACTTGAGTAAACAATTTGGTCCTGACCATCCCAGACTCTTCGCCACTCTCAGCTCCGTGCATCACTCGTGTGATACGTACTGTGCGAGTGTTACGCTGTCACACGATCGTGTAATCAAGCATATGATGATGACCGCTTTGTCGATGAGTCCAGGTCGTCATATCGCTCGCGATCGGATATTTGTGATAACGAATTCGTGAGTAACACATTGGCCAAAACAGACGATCACCGTTCTCATTGACTGCACCAATGCCGCAAGGACCGAGGACTCCCTGTCATGCCAGTGCGTCATGCCCAACTTGCGCGTTGAAGTCACCTAGAACACACAGTCGGTCACTTACTGGTATGAAGCAGATTGTGGCGCACAGCTGCTCATAGAACTGATTTTTTGTATAATTAGTGTGAAAAAAGTGGACCATAAACACTAAGGTGTGTTGTAGACTTATCTCTGCCGAGTCGCAGGTTCATGGGCTTCATTCAAGGGTTGATTCTGTACGGTTCATCTGTTATCAAAGAATTGATACGATCTGCGTTTGCGAAACAGACATTTTGTTACTGAGCGCTTTCTGTCGAATAACCAGTAGAAAGTATATCCAACACCTAATTCCTTGAGCCCACTTTGATCTACAAGCCGTGCCTCGATTCTTTTGCGTCTCAGTGCAGTGCTTCGGTCCGGTGCTGTATCGATTCAGCAACATACGTACATTTCATATCTCGGCGAACAACGTCTTGCATCCACGCGCATGTCTCAGATTGACATGTGGGAACTGAGATTGAGTCTCTAAATCAACAATTTGACCTGTGAGACGAAAGAAAATAGGGTATTCTTGAAGAACTCCATCTGGAGCCTGTGACTTAGTCTGAGCTTCGAAACAACGGGATATTAGGTTTCCTTTAGAGGACCTCACCCAGAACAGATGACTCGGAAGTCGTACGCACTTGGAAGTGAAAAACTAGCCCAGTCCAGGAGCACAGTGAGTAGGACGTTAACGTTCCATTCTGATTACTGCTGCGCGTAGTAGATGTATTTAAATCTACATCAAACTTCTGCGAGTTTGTACCGGTTTTTTAACTGTGCAGGATAGTACACCTGCACTCATGGCCAGCCGTTGGGCGACCAAAATGTCATTTATTTGAGGGTACCTTTTCTAACCCCTCTTCCCGTACATGGAAAACAGAAGTGCTGCAATTGTAAATATAGGTCTGCTGTATACTCAGGTTCATACTTCATTGCCTGATCATTCCTATCCAGTCAGTGATTCGACACAAACTTATGTGCGCTCGAATTTTTTTTTACCCGCCGCCTACTCTTCTGTGTATGCAGTGTGACTGATGACATGATTATGTTCAGATGGAAGTCGCTTCGGTCGCCATCTTAAAATTGGACACCTACCTTTGTTCGACCATTGACGGTCAAAAACTCTTTCGAGACGTACCATTTCGAACATATTTAGCATTTCATATTGTATATATATATATATATCCACTCATACGAGTTTACTGATATCTATGTATTTCCTTTTAGGGGAACATTACTAAGCTGTTGTGCAGTCGTTATCAGTTTGACTCGATCTCGAGGTGTAAAGTTCTGTTGAAACTCAGGTGACTCCTAAAATAAACACAGGGCAGGTTCTACATTGCTTTTGTCTGGCTGTTCCCCTTTGGCCTATCTGGCATGGCTGAACCCGGAAGAACTGAAGTCCTAGTCATCTCTGTATAAAAACAACTCAGAAGCCTGCCCACCATGTTACAGTGGCGCCGCGGGCACACACACTGGGTTCATCTCATGTATGCCTATTTATTTGCCCCATTGTAAACCGGACAGCACCGGATAATTATGACTAAGCCGGTACGCGGTCGTTCTGGAACTGTACGTGTGATAGTTTAATGTGCTGTTAACATGTATGAACATCACTTGAATGACTACATAGAGTTTTCAGATAAATCTGGTCGTCGTTTTTCTGTGACAGTAACGAGTAATGTCCGATAGACTGGTATGCTTTTGTGAAGTCATGGAATTTGGGACTCAGACGCTCTACGGAGTCACTGTTTGATCCTGCTGGCATTCATTCTACCTGCTAAATAAATTGAAGAACACTAACTGAACAAGGTGCAATCGAGAGCTATTTTTTGAGGGGCTGAAAACGATTTGTGGCCGCGTATATGCTAAGCGACTGCCTACGGTGTAGTATAGGACACGTTTTCTGAAATAATGGACTGAGACCGTTAGTTAGCGTCAATTTGAAAAATCCTCAAAGCATATTGCTCAGTCTTAAACTAAACTTAACGGTGGCTGTACTAATCTCATGAGGAGGACAGACATCGACGAACTGTCTGAAAATAGGATCACATTATGGTTTCAAGTCAACCGGCGCTTTTAGATGTCTACAATAAACTGTATGCTTGGTTTTTACGGGTAAGCCACTTCAAGAGTCTACTGGTTGAAAGAAGAGGACATCGATCTTGAGTTGGGTCGTAGAAAGTTTCATGCCAGAAGGCGTTGGCGTTTCAGCTTCTAATTGTCTCACTGGCCAAAAGCCAAACGCTTTTTGCCCCATCCTATGCTTCTTCCCATTCATCGTTTTTGAGCATTGGCGTACTTGTGTCCTCACTCACGGGTACACGCACGTGCCTGTCAGTGCGTTTCGCTTGGACGCATCCGTTATCATAGCAACAGCTCTATAGTCCTGTATGTTTGTACATTGTGATTACACACACGCACATGCGTATCTGTCCTTATGTACGTGTGAAATCTAGTTAATGTTCATCTGATACACTGGCTTCAAACAGAGTATGCGTACTCACTCGTTGACCTTCATCTGACCTGTGCGTTGACGTACTTTTGGGCTTGACAATGACGAGAGTTTGCAGAGCATAGGAAACATACACACACGTGTACTCACTTATCTGAACTGCTAGTGGTATGTGTGTGTGTTGAAGTTCCATATCCTATTGTTTGCCCACGTGTTTGCCGGCCTATTTCTCGTATTGCTAGCCTGTTCATAGTGTGTCGCTGCCACCTGACCAAATTTTGCAAATCGTGGCGGCTTCGTACTGTTCTAACGACTATCACATAGGCTGGATCGCATTCTCACAAATCTGACACCCGCTATTCTGTTGTCCAGCCTTAAACCGCCTTTGGCATTTGTGTGTGCGGATGTGTTCGCTTGTTTGTGCTGGGCATCTGGAAACCAAAAACATTCGCGCATTATTTTCGGAAGTAGCCTGGATCTTGTGACTCAGCATTTGTCGTGTTTCGCTGGACATTTCTTGACTGACATTCACTTTCGTGAGTGATGCTCATTTTTGACCTATCCATTTTAACATGTTTATTCCTGAGGCCTGCGTACGGTTTTTCTTCAAACACCTGCATCGTAGCCCTTATTGTATGTCTAGTTTTGTATGATCTTATGTGCTGGAAGCAGTAGAGTAACAAATTGTGGACCAATGCTGAAACATTCCACCTGCGTACCCTGCGTGGGTACCTACTATGTTCCTGGCTAAATGGCCGTCATTTCAAGTTACAGTTTGTGAAGCTTATCAGCAGAAAATTGTTCAAGCCATACCTTTAAAGCACAGCTGAAGTTTTGAAGGAAAGGAACGGAATTACCAGAGAAGAGGCAGATGAAAAACCACCTGCTTCTGTTTGTTTTTCCTAAAGTATTCTTAGGAATTAGTGTTTCTGGCCCCCACGTAAGCAGTCTTCCTTACAGTAGTTGTCTTACTCTCGAGTATTTGCTTGCATACTGTGAATATCTTAGCTTCGAACGTTTGCGTTTAGACGTCGGGGTTTCCATAAATTTAATCCTAACCCTCCTCCGTTATGTTTAAACTAACGCTTCTCTTACTTGGCATGGTTATATGGTAGTTGGGTATTGGTGTAACCCACTAACATTACTGTCACTGATATTGATGAAGAGCTGCGCCAACTGTAAAATGGTGAATACATTTTAAATAAAAGAACATTTGGCAAGATGATAAAATTTCGTGTATAGTTCCTCTGTTCAACCTACCTTGGTATATGGACAACGCAACGGTGACGTGGCTGCTGACATGGTATAAGTGAGTAGTCTCCAAAGTAAAGGCAGTTGTTTGTTTGTCCATTGCAATGGATACTTCGATGTCGAGTGTTTACGTTTACACTTGATTGTTTTGTTAATTGAGTTTCGTGTCACTGTCTCCTATCATACGGCGTTTGTCAACTTGGGCCGTCTGTGGCGCTAGCGTGATCTCTGTTTACATGAAAGGTAGAGTGCATAGTGCAACTGTAAGGGTAGCTATACCGTACGACCGCAAAACCTGGTCCGATCGTAGATATTCGCGAAGTGTCTGTTTCCGACCCCTAATGTTTGAGAGGCATCAATGGCATGTAGCGGGAACAACTTCTTAGTGGTCATGAATTTCTTCGATTTGTCCTCAGGATTAAAAAGCTCTATCGACTACGCAACCTGGTAATCTCATCTTACAGACTTCGTTATCATGATTATGTCTTGGGAATTCCAGATCATCGTGAGTGACTGATTAGGTTGTAAGCTGCGGTCTGGTAGTCGACGTATGCATTGGGTTCTGTGCATGGCAGCTTTGGTGTCCAGGCTTCCTGACTGGAACGTCCTCATCTTCCTGGTTGAGGTCCAAGTGACAGTGAGGTCCTTTTTCTAAGGATGCTGTCTGACATGGCAAAGAGCGGAGATCAACGACTGTCATGTTGCGAATCTCTTTGTACCCAGACTTGATTCTGTTTTTCTGCACTTTTCACTCCCGTACAACTCATGTTTTTTCCCGTTTGTTGTGGCACGTTTCCCAGTTCATGTAACTGACTGTGTTAAATATTCACCGTCGGACCTGCCCGAGGGGCTGGATTTAGAAGTCCCTATTGGTAGAACCTAATTGGTTATGGTTTGCACAGTAAGCAGACTTCTTCATCCCCCTAACAGCATTGTTTCATAGTCCATGGCCGCGTCAGGCTTATGCACTACTGACGAGGTCTAACAATCGCGGAACTCGTGTGTAATGCTTTTTTTCGAAAGGAACTATTTGGAATGTCTGTTAGTGTGACACATGCGATCAGTTGTGTGTGATGTTTGAGCTATACAAAGTCATTTCTCGTCGTATTTTATTTGTCCGATCAAACATGTACATACGAATTACAAATGAAGCATCGTGAGTGTCTGCAAGAATAACAGTTTCAAACTGTTTATATTCGTTAGTGCCATCCTCTGTGTGTCCAAAATCAGTCACTTTAAGTCTGATTAGTGTACGTCTTTATTCATTTTTGTTATTAGGCGTTATTTTATCCATTTTTATTTGAAATCAAGTTGCATAGTCGTTTGAAAGTCAGATGTGTTAATATATTTGTCAGTCTCCATTGTAGTAAATAATCTGACTTGATCTAGACTCATTGGGATAGTGCAGAAGCTCTGACACCTTATTCCTCAATACATGCGTTCTAGGAATCAGTGGTAAATTAAAGCACGGTCTCTTGATGGGATACTGACGCGTTTCTGTAATAAAACATAAAATCCACCTGTAACTAGTTCTTCTGGTCTGAGGAAGCTTCTGTGTCAGAAGTGGAACGTCACCAATGAAACAAGTTGCCGATTATTCACAACTTGTTTTGAAATCTTAGTCACAGTAGTTTTCATTTTTTTCAATCGACGCAAACTGGTAGTATCTGTGGTAAAATGAATTCAGCAGCTCATCGTCTTCTACTGTTATAGTGGAACTAACAGGGTGTGGTCACATTCGCACTTGACCACGTGATGGGTGCGGCTGAACCCAGATTGCATTTCGTCCTGAATTTTCTGCGCTTGGTTCTCTTTTTTATAGTCGCTTCCTATTGAGCAAATACATTTTTCATTTCTTAAGGCCTCATTTCACTGTTTATCTTTGTTACACCGTTTCTAAAGCTCGAGTAGTCATTTCCTATGGATATTATCTACCTGTTATGCGTATGTTTCGTGCTTGTATTGATCTGGGAACACATTATCTGGTTTTGGTAGGATTGATAGGTAAGCATTGTGAGCTATTTGTGCACAAACTTCCGTCTGTTTATGTTTGACACCATATCAGATGGTAGACAGCACGTAAGTAAATTTAAGACAAAGTTCGCTTTAACACGCATACACCATTAACATGAATTCTGCATTGTTTCTGACAGTTTGTCTTACCTCAATTAAATCTCATTCTGTTTAGTTCGGACTAGAAACCATTAATGTCCTAGGTGCCTTGTCTCAATCCGTCTTATATGTAATTGATCCGAATGACGCTTCCAATCTAACAACGGCTGTGCTCCTTTCCTCACAGTTGTATAGCGGTTATGCATCAACATGAACCACTGATATATTCCTATCTTTGATGACGAAGACTGACTGGCATTCGCAGACCGTATCCCATCTACTAAAACTCGCGTTATGAGCACATCATGTACATTAATATATAAAGTTTGTTTGTCCAAGAAAATCCGTCGAATTATGTTGTTTAGAGTGCTCTTACACACCGTGACAGGAATCAGAAACACATCATCTTAGGAGACTATTTGTCCAGATTAATTATATGGCTGTTTGAAATAACTACAAATTCCGAATAATGGAAATTACGCTGGACATATTCGAAGTTTTCAGGCTTTTCATACTGTCGAACGGAAAGCCCATTTTGTCATCATATTGATGAGGTTAATTTGGAGTATAATTTTGGACTGTTTTATGCTAGCCCTCTAACGGTCATCTTATCTGCGTTTATCTCGATAGTTCAATGTTATCTACACTCTGGCTGGTTTTCGTACTTTTCGAAATT
>JTDE01000605.1:154979-187592 GCA_014338405.1 Paragonimus skrjabini miyazakii
TGTGTGGTCTATCTGAGACCAGGCCTAATTCAGAGAAGGAGGGCGCCAAGTATAACGATGACGCGCACGCCTCCTCAGTAACGTTTTCTTATAGGATATTCTACGTCACTGTTGAGGTGAACGGCGGCCCGAGCCACAGTACCTTTTGGTCAGGCTCATAGCTGTTATGATGATGATGATGATGATGAGTCTAAAACTAGTGCCGGTCAAAAATAGCACATGCTTAGCTCACAGCCATCACTATCTCAGCGATGTGATGCTGACCAAAACCTGCCACCTAAACGAGACTCGGCTTCACCAGGGCGGCGGACCTAGGCGTTTATATCTCCGGCCAGAACGACTATATCACGAGCACATGTCGACCGAAAGAGAGCGGCCAGATCCGAATGAAAGGCGTCCTTGACGCCTGTGTCACTATCGTTAGTCGGAGTGTAGGCAGACACAATGAGAAAACCTGAAGGTTTTGCGTCTAGAGCTGGCCTTAACAAAACCCATCAAGCGGACAGTTCCAAGTCTACTGTTGACAAGAATTCAATCTACTGATGCGGCTGCGATCGTCGTGCTGAGGATTATACCTACTCCAGCTTGACCAGTAGCGGCAGCCGTGAAGTCACGCGAAGCGTATGACCAGTATCAGATAAACAGTGCGAGTGTTGTTAGTTACATCCGTTGACTACTGCCCTGGATTCTAGTCTCCGAAATACAACAGAAATCGACGTTTAACGAGTCTAACGTTCGTGCGAGATCGGTGTGTTGGCCCCACTGTTTTAGAGTGCGAAGGTTGAAGGCACATAAAATTTTGTACGAATGAAGTCAAACAGTTTGGGCGTCGTGTTGAACATGTTATTGATAAATGGATTGAGAATAACACAACGTTATGAGCAAGTTGTAATACTCTACGTTTCAACCACCTCGGGTGGCCTCCCTCCGCGAGCGCGCGCGGAGCATGTGAACTAGCGAGCTGAACAATAAAGATTGTGCTTTATTGGACGCCTTTTCGCTACACTATGATTAGCTATATCTGTTGTGAGACCTGTAGAGTAATAATCAGAAATGGGAGTCGGGAGGTGTCTGAGAGCTGAGTTTGATATGACAGTGAGGGAGGGGTCAGTAGTAGTATGTTTTCGCTTATCTTGCCTGTTGTATACAGCAGATAGGGCAACCCGGTTCATACTGCGAGACGGCCGGTGCAGTATGGAATTATTTATGTTGTGAGTATTCATGGTTGTGTGTTGGATGGGATACTGCCAGGACGCCGAGACCAAGGCGGTGGGAAGATTAGGGTTCTCAACCAAAGATTTTGGCTCTATAGTCTGTACCGTAAGACATCAGGTTTGTGGCAGTGTACCAGAACTGATATTATTTCAGTAAAGGATGCCAGTTTTCTTCCAGCTATCAACCTGGAGGACCAGGAGACTGTAGTATGTGAGACCTCTACCTATTGGCCTTCCTGATATGAGTGACTGTTGATGTGGTGGTCACACCGTCTGGTTTAGCCCAGTAGGTCATCAAGATGTACAAGCCGTCACACCGTGTCACGTTCCAGTTTCGTTGTGAGGGAGCCGCGATTCGGTTGCGTCTATCTTATTCATGATGATCACGAGAGCACTGCTGGGTGGAAAAGTATATTTAAACAGTCGGACTCGTAAATGACAAATGGGACACGTTTGAAATCATATCTTATTGCGTAATGACGATAGGCGACAACTCTGGAAGACTATTCACGGAATCTGAGTTTTTCATGGGAATGTGTTGTTCAATCAGAGACGTGAGATTCGTGCTGCATGGTTTTTGTCAGTAAACTATCACTGTGTACTACATTTTTCCCATGTTTAGCTACTCTGCTGAGTATAATATTTCAATTCATTCCTATTGTTGTGAAATCGGTCTCTTGCTTTCGTTGTTCACGATTCTTCGTATTTGTGTTGCATCATGTGATCGGCTATTGTATTTGAACGTCAACTGACCTGTGGTCAATATTTACCATTGATTGGTTTTCCCCTCATCGTTTTCTGATATCTTTGCTTGTGCCAAGTTGTGGGGTTATTTTTCTGACTATTCAACATAAGTAGACAGGATGTGCGTATGCGTGATCCTCATCTGTTCAAATAGCTTGGTTGTGCTTTTCTTAAATACAATTCATCCCCAAATTTGCTACTTCTCTCACTTTGAGCTAGCGTTATATTTGCACCCCACTAAACGGTTACCAATCATGTTTGTTCAAATCCAGGTTACGGTTGGTCTATTAACAAACCTTTTGCAGTAAAACACAACTAAGTGGGTGTTTTATTAAAATTTTCCCGAAGGTGCGTGTGATCAGTACGCATGAACACTTTCTTGCCTTTTCTCCCTTGTGAGAATCGATTAGCTACTTGCCGTTGGTCTACAAACAAGCAAGACAGTCTACCCCAGCGGGGTCTTGGGAGACGTATTTGACAGCAGTGTTTCCCAGTGGTTTCCAGCGAAGTAGTGTTCAGCTATTTCGACTGAGAGAGTTACGCATTCTGGGTTTGATTCCATGGATTGCGTTTCGCTGATGAGGCCATACAATCATGGCGTGGAGAAACAAACCCTAAATAGAAAACAAATGAAAGGGAAGGGATGGAACCTAATGACTAACAACCCATCTCCAAATTCAAACGTTTAACGTCGAGTTGTCTGTATCCGACAAAACAAACGGGAAATTAAATTTAGGCGTCATCTTCAAGCTAACTTTCAAGACGGCTTTCTTCACTGATGACCTAGACAAGCGAAGGCAACATTCGCATCATTGTGCCCGATTAGCTGTCATCGTTATCAAGTCTGTAGCAGTCGATTCCGTGTTTCACGAGAACCCAAACCCCTGAAACGAACCCGACCTACAGTGGCCAACTTCTGGTAGCTCTCTTCACTGTTCTATCTCTTGTCATCATTTGTCCACCTCGCACCTTAGGCGAGTCAGCAGTAGCCACCAGCAAGCAATACCAGATGGGTTAGACGAATATTTGGGATCTGCAATGCAGCTATCTAATTCTACGTATCAGTAAAGATTGGATGAGTGAACTCGCTTGACATTCGCTACCAAAGCTCCGCTTCATAAACTGTGCGTTGTTTGTCCTTTGGTGCAACCCGATGCGAACATTTATGGTTGGATACGTGAAAGCGGTGTAGTTTCGCAGTCGCAGAATAGCTTTCGCGGTGGCCTTTCGCGACCTTTCGGGTTCCGCGATATGTCTCCCGGTCACCAGCAAGTACCTTCTTTGCCCTGGAATAACACACTTGTTTTGTTTTCTACATGTTCGATAGTTCAATCTCTTAGTTACAGAAACCAGCCAATGTCATTGGTAGCTTCATTATCCGACATCAAACCTACGTAACCACAACAGTCTTGTAGATGCAGTTTGCACGCTCGGACTGAAGAAACACATTTCAAAGTATTTGATATAATACGAAATATTGTCTAAGATTGTATGTCTTGCTTAAACTTTTTCAAATGGTGTTTTCTCCTCATCCGACTCGTTAAGCCCACTCGGTTTCTCATGGGGCAGAAGATCCACGCCGACATTCTGTGATTGCCGTAGGCAACCCTCCATCGCACTATCTAGGAACAACGTCAAAAGTGAAAAGCTTCAACGTGCCTCCCTATTGACGCTAAAACTGTTGAACAGTTCATCGTATACCCTGAATTAGGCTAAAAAAAATGGAAATTATATACCAACGGTATGTTCGTATAGATACATCTACCACCGCTGTTGTTGTTGTTGGGATTGAAAGAGAAGTTGTTTTTCGAAACTCACTCTCAGTCCAGCAACAACGGTCTACGATTCTGGTTTTGTTTTCGAGGACACCCAATAACAAAGAATCAGAACTTCGAGTGGATCCGAAGACACAGAGACAGCCTGCCCAGATGCGAATTGTGCTTCAATAACTGAGCTAAAATAAATTGCACCGGAGGTTCAGAAATGTCACACTTGGAATCAGTTATCCTACTTAACCCATTGTGTCATATGGCATCCATCAAATGGTCCAGGATCGTTATCATTTTCGTTGTCTGAATTCGTCGAGCACAGATGTTTATAACGAGGCTCGCATGGACAAACCATGTGTAACTGACAAAAACCGGTACAATAGACCGAAGGTTATATTACATGCGCCTGCATAACACAAGGGATAGACCGTGACCATCCATAAGGGGGGAAACAGGCCAGTTTAAACAAGACAATAATTCCCTACATAGACTCCTCAGACTGCACCTTCCTTTCGAGTTCAGCAGGTTTCATGACCGTAATGTGCGACGGAACCCACAAATGAAGAGTAAACGCTTTTACAGACAGGCACATCTTTCCAGTGCCATAAGTGGTACACATTGACAAGCACTACTGCGGTCTTTAAACTTTAATTATCCAAATGCACAAGATTATCCACTTGCTCTAACTTTACACTATCAATGATAAACAAAAACATTAGCCTCTACCAACTTAGAGCTCGTCATTCACACTGTCGAAGAACACTACATATCCTTTACCAATGAAGTGTTATCGCTAGTGTGCTTCAGGTTTTCTGACCCTTCATGGCACAATCCATATCACAAATCTTGTCACCTGTATGAAGCTCGTCACGAATGAAATATTCTTTTCGTAGTGGTGTCTGTAGAGTGTCGTTCATGGTACAGTTGAAGAGGATTGGTGACAGCGGACAAACTCGGTGAACACTGCTAATACTCGGAAATGGGTCTGATAAAATCCCGTATATTCTTACGCACCCCGGTTCCGGCTTGCATCAAGCTTTCATAAGGTTAATTACCTATCGGGCGTACCCCTGTTCAACACTTAAGACTAGCCGTACCAAGAAAACAAACAGCGCCTGTCTCCTTGGTAACGATGTCGACTATTTAGTATATGATGAAGAGATGATTTAATTGGATAGGACCTCAAAGGCATTTAGGTAATTTTATCTCCCGACTCTTACGGTTGTTACCATTGTAAATTGGTTTCGTAATGTACTAAGTTTATCCGGCCATTAAGTCGTTCCTATTCACTGTTCATTCGTTAACTACGCCTCTGAAGTGCTGTTCGTAAGACCGATGTGTGAGCACGCGGTTCGCCAGTTCGAATCCCGTTCTGTCTGGTAAACCCTTGAAATGAATTCGTGCCCAAACTTAATCCCATATCAAATGTGAGATAAGGTTATAAGGTCATCAGCGTATGACAAAAATCATTGGGGATTCATATCCTCGTTTTGTTATCTAACCTTGATGAGTCTAACTGAGGACAATACCTACAGTGAACGAGTGTTGATTTGAGTTTAGGCATCTAATCAATGCAAACTGATATTGCAATTTATTTGACCAACGGGATTACTCTACCCAGACCAAGTTAACCACTGTTATTCGTTATTGTTCTCATTGTTTTCCATCACACAGTAATATACCACTCTCATCGTTCGCTGGTTGATAAAAAAAAGCATGTACTTGGTTACTAAGGCCGTCTTTTCGGTGCAAACCATGATTTCCATCTGTGTACACATGTGTGTGTATCCGCCAACCGGCAATATGCCGCTGTATGTTCACGTAATATTCGTGTGTACATGACTCTCATTCCACACTATCTCTGTCCTACTGTGTCAACCGGTAATTCACGTACAACAGCCAACTTCCCCCGCGACTAGTTTGTCAGCTGTAGTTGAAAGGAAACAACCGGAAAGCGTCGTTTGGTAGCAATATCCCATTTTGTCCTACTCTCAGAAGTATCATTCTTAATTTCATTTCGTGGTTATAATTAATTTCATCTAGTTCCCCAGTTTATGAACAAAATTAATCAAATTGGCGGTATCTCGCCGCGTGATTTGTTTTATAGTATCATTGTTCCGTTGACTTAAATACCTTCCTTTGTACCGGTTGAAACTCTGGCAAGCAATGTTGCGTAACCCGTTTCTTGGATGGATATTTCGTCGTATTGATGATACTTGTCAAGTTTTCGATTGGTTAGAGGAAAAAAATTCACATCCGTCAGTCTAGGAATGTGCTAGACGCCAATCGGTAATAGGTGTCATCTTGTAATTTTGACTTTTTATTTGCTAGTCATTTGCACAGATAAATTCAGTGAACAGATCGTTTGTCATCCGTGTCACACCTGCGGGGAAACTTGAGACTCGCAATCGTTTTAGTTTGCTTATGATATTTATAATGGGCTGATTGATTTCAAACTGTCCAGTGTTGTAGTCGCTCAGTTGCATTTTTCTTACGTTGTTTTCCCGCAGAACTCATACGACTGATCGCAGCTATTGCACTCCCATAGATTTTTCAGTCAGTCCCTTTCGAAAAGAAGCACCGTACCCAAGTTTCGCTCTTGTTAGAGCTCGTCAGTATCACGACCAGGGCTAGAACTCTGGTCACGTTTTCATGAGGCACGGCTGAAGTGTTATATACAAACGCTCAGCCACATTCATTTATGAGTAATGCTCAAGATAGGCATTACTGACGGGCTCTGACAAAACAGAAACTCGTGTATAGTGCTTCTCAAAAAGAGCCGACTGACAGGTCTTCGGGGATGTGACAGCTCCAATGAGTTTTATGGTGCTCTGTTTATATGAACCAGTTACCTACTACCCGCTTGTGCATAATCTACTTAATTTGAACATTTTAGAATTTAAATAGTGAAACTGAATTAAGTCGTATGTGAGCTTTATCTGTGAGAATAACGTCTCATCCCGTACGATATCGAAATGTGTAGTCAAACCAGTTATGACCAACAGAATACCCGCCTTGGTTGATGGCTTTCCGAAGACAACAGCTCGCTGACTTTCACTCTTGTTTTTCTTCTCTTTTTTAATCCAATTTCGTGTTCAGGTTCGTGTCGCCACTCTCGATTGCATTGCTGTGATCGCTCATATTTTGGGCCCAGGAAATCTCGGCCCTATTTTGGATGCAGTCTCCCAAGCAGACCGCCGCCTTGTGAACGCACCGATTCAGACAAGCGCCGATCATTCGTTTGATAATTTCTCCTCCGTTGCTCACCAATACGAACCACGCGGATCAGGGGACCTCTGGGAAGTTGTCCAAAATCGATTGACTCGCCGGCAATTGCCTCAGCTGGACAGCCAGTGTCGTGTGGTGCGCGGATTTCCGATCTCGAACCCGTCAGCTGTTGGTTTATTTGGTCCCACACGAGCAGCCTGTTCAATAGTTGATCGGGAGCATGTCAGTAACAGTAAATCAGTCACTTATCCCGGTAGTATCATCCTCACAGACTTGGAGTCTTCGAATTTGGCTCCGAACGGAAATCACAGCATGAATTCTACCTTGTCGGGAAAACCTTCACTCAAAGGTATGTTTCTATTTGTTTTGTTTTCTACTCGCTCAGAGTAACTATGAAATGTTGTTTTTCTTCTAGTTGGTCGCCTCACAGTGATGTCTTGACCGATGCTTTTTTTATCTGTACAAACTACCAAAAAGCTTTATATACCAGTTGTCTTGGCCTCAAAAAAAAACAATTATCGCCCGAAGGTATATGGAAGGCAGAAGGATTAGGGGTTAAAACAGTAGGAGAAATTCGAGATCGGTTAGTAATGTCACTGTCGAGAGAACGATAACTTCTGATACTTCCCGGTCGTTTATGCCGCGGAAGGGGGTTGACTTGAGGGACCCCACCCCGAGTCTCTGACTCAAAAGTCTGACCTGCGAGACAACAGGATATAGGGTTTTCTTGGGGGACCCCACCCGGAGCCAATGACTCAACAGTCTGACTCACTTGGCAGTGAGGGGCTTGCCTAGCCCGAGGGCGCAGTGAATAAGACAATGATGTCTCGTTCTGAGCACTGCTGCGCGCAGTGGATGTACTCGAAGCTACATCAGACTTTTGAGAGATAGCGGATGTTTTTCGACCGTATTGGATAATACGCCGGCGGTCACGGTCAACCGTTGGGCGATCGGAGTGCTCTTTGTTTGAGGGTACCTTTTCTAACCCCCTTCTTCCTGATACGGAAGACAGCAGTGCCGCAACTATGAAAATAGTTCTGCTGTATGGCCATAGGATCGTCCCTCACTACCTATGCACTCCTACGCGGTCAGTAGTGCGACATACAATCCTATGAGTGTAACTGCTTTTCGTCTGACTGCTTTAAGTTATTTCATTATAGTTTAGGTTGGCGGAATATATTGCAACATTAATTTACGCATATCACTGACGTTATTTTAGAATGGATTTTATGCCATCAGCAATTCATCGGGCCTTTTGAAAAAGTCAAGAAGTATAAACAAGTATGGACGAGCTTTGATTCTTATTTCTCACAACCTACTCCATCAAATCCTAACCATCATTTGATTACCTGTTGAACAATGATACCTATGATAAGCCTAAATCGAGTGAGCTCAAGTTTGATTCGACTCACGTTCAAATGATCTATGTTCTTTTGGCACAGGTCTAAGACGTCGACCAAGCGCCGGTCTGTCCCGTACTAGCAATCGACTTCCGTGGAATCCTCAGCAACAAACTAGTAGAAACGCCAATAGTCCTGCAACAGCCTCCTCGAGCGGTGTATCGTCAACAACTTCACCGCGAGGCGTTGAGGCCAGTGCACATTCTGGAGTACAGCATACAGTAATGAGCGACGAACATTGCATGGTGAGTTTTTTGGTTCTTTCTCATAGCGTTTGTCGCAGCCTTGTCGGCATCAAAACACTAGTGGACAGCTTTTGCGTTTACGTAGATTTTTCAACCAACTCTTTGAAAAAGTAACATCAGACTAGAGTCTCGCCTTTGTGAGAACCTGTCTGTAGCGTCACTTCTTGCCATAACCGGAACTTGTACTCCGATCATGTCTTCGAGAAGCAACCACAGCTGTGACAAAAACGAAACTCGAACCTGGCGCTTCTTTCTAAATGGGCTGAGTAAAAACTCCCTGTGATTGCGAGAGCTATGATTATTTGCTAATGATTTTCAACTTATATTAACCAAAATACCCTAAGGGCAAAGAAGTCTGTGGTTTGTTGTAAGATGGATTGATCATTGTGAGTAACATTCGACTAATTGGGGTGTCTGTTGGACTTTCGAAACCGAAGCACGTTCGGAATCGGAACCTGACCACATTCGGGGAGAGATGCTACAATGGGGCAACGCTGACAGCTACACATATAACAACTGAACCGATGCGAGGATGATGCAAGAAGGCAGATCATCAACCCTCACATTATAGAGAAACTGATTTGACATTACGTTCGTAATTATTTTATCATTAGGTGTACTACCATGAGCCACAAATCACCTCTTCCGTAGACCCTTTAAGCATCAGTCTGAAGTCGACCCGTTTCACCTCACGCACCTTGATCGAAGCTATTGGTCTACGGATGTCAAACAGTAGTTAGCTGTTGTTGATATTTTTCATTTAACGAGAGGCAGTCTGTTTAAAGATGGTCAATGTAGTCGGACTGACTGTGAAACATCGTTTTATCATGCTATGGTAAGGTCTTGCTCCCGATTATGTCGTAACTATTAACACGCTTTATGATCTGCATGTGGTTTTGGCTTCAGGATTCATGTCAGGGAACTCCAGTCACCTGATATTGAAGACGTAACCATGCGAGCCTATGATCGTATGTAAATCCACGGGACTATTCGCTTCCAAAATGGACAATGTAAATACACGGGGACGTTGACAGGAAAACAAACAAGATGGATTTTGGAAGGCTGTTTGATGTTTTTGAATAGGGGAATCTGAGAGTTCTTTTTAGTGACTTTTAAGCTAATGTGAACAAGCTGATATGATTGCACCAGGCTCAGCCATTGTATCTTTATCTCTATCGTGGTGTCCACGCATCGCAAGCTCAATTACATAGTTGCGTTTACGAAGCATTCTGGTCTTCTTGTCTGCACCTATAGCCACCGAAGTAATCGCAACCATGGTTGAAGGTTATATTAGAAAAAAATATACAACCATTTCTCTAGTTTCAGGTTAGTAGCATTCGGTTCTTATAGTAAATGGAAGAATCTTATTGGGAAATAGTAGATTGAATTTTGTTTGAACATAAATGTACGGTAAACGGGGAAAATAGCCATAGCTAAACTCTAAAAAAACTTGCTACTTTTATTCCATTTGACTTTAGCACTTCAATTCATTGATTGAACGTGCTTCTTATGAGAGACGGTAAATCAGAGGTCAGATTTTTCTATGTTTAATTTCAATCATCCGCGATTTCGGCCGTCGAGTTGTACGCTTTGGTATCTTTCTATACTTTGTAAACTGGTAAGCTCTACGATTTTCTATGAGGTAGGAGACCTGGACTGCAAGCTGGACCTCCCCAACCTTAGTTTCTAGTGAAAGTGGTCGCATCCTGATGTATTGTGGTGGATTATCAAACCGGAGGTGTGAGTATTCCAACACTCGGCGGAATATCTTAACGCAGGGAGAAGGATGTCCAAAAGCCCACAGCGAGCGGATCGGGGACAGCGTGGGCGACCGGGTGAGTCATCGCTCAACTGGATCAGACCAACGGGCGAGATATGGCAGACAAAGTAGGTTGGACGACCAAATTTGGGACACGATTATTCCAACACTCAGAGGAATATATCGACACGGTCGTGGAATACGGTCAAAGCCCACAGTGGATAGATGACGGATAACACGAGCGACCGGACGAGCCGTCGCTCAACGAAATCGGACCAACGGACGAATAATGGCAGGCGGAAAATCCCCCGATAGAAGGCGTCGATCGCACACATAAACTGGGCAGAAGTGCACATGACGTGAGAGCGGAAACCAGGGAGTGTTGTGTACTGGAATTCTGATTTATAAACGCGATTGCACGCATAATATGGTAATTAACGCGTTGGATAATAAGGATTATGCTTTATTGGACGCATTTTCGCTACAGTATGACCTATAAACGCGGATGTTGCGTTGATACAGGGCTACCTTCCCTTTTTAACTGCAAAAAATGATGTGCAATAGAAACTTTTCCAGTTTGTAAACACGTTGGTCGACATTTTGATTATCATCTGGTATAGTTAGTTCACATATTCCATAATATGGAAACGCTGCCTGTTTCGCAATCATCACACTAGTTTCCAAAACACCTGACGTCAGGTCAACACTGTCGACACTACAACAGAGCAACCCGGGGTAACTATAATTTCCTCGTTATCATTTTTTATGTAATACCTCTTTCATTAAGACTGTTCAATCAAAATCCATATTACTGGCTTGTTCGTTTGTTCATCAGAATCATTTTTGTCGACTTGCTTATGCAGAAGATGCAGTCAAACCGGCTTAAGATTCATTCACAGTTATTTAGCCAGATCTCCGTGATATCGCCATTGCGTTGTAAGCACAACCGTCATGATATGCATATCCGTGAAATTCATGAAAGCTAACCACTCTAATACCACTACCGGGGAATCTGTCTTGGAAAACACGAATGCACACAACAAAACTGCTTTGTTGCAGGAGGCCCGCCAGAATCGGGCCATCCTCAAACATTGGGTAGATCATTTTCTGTGTCACTGGTTCCGGTCACGCACAGCATGAACAGGCTGGTTAGCTGGTTGTATGTATCAAAACAGTACCTACAGGCTTTCCCATCAAAGCGCAGGTTAACCAAGTGAGTGTTCATCACTGAGCGCTTATTATCGGCCCGAATGAGATATCGACAGTTTCAACGTTTGCAGGAGATAATCGGCATTCATTCACGCTTTGACACGCTAGTCTTTGCATACTGCAATGGAGTGTACGACCAGTTTTGTCCATACCGTACAGATGTTTAGCTGAGTTACAGCCAATAAGCTTATTCAAAATATGTGTGTAATCAAATAGCATTCGGCCCATTTTTTTTGTTTAAATTACCTGCGATATGTCTCATTGCATACGCTGCAGTTCATAGCCTAATATGCATTTTAGGTAGTTGCGCACTTCGAAGCCATACTCTAGACGATGCCTGTCTGTCAAAGTTTTCTAGACTTAATGCTGCGTTTCCTTATAGTGCCATTTAGCCTGGAACCGACGGTCGGAGTACTATCGAAATCCGACTGTATGCCTAAAAGGTGGGATGGCAGCATAATTTTGCCGTGAGATTTATGTGTGATTTCGGAAACGCTTACTACAAATGATAATAAGGAATCCCAGACATCTCTAGTTTTTCTACGTCACCCTTCGTGGCTATAACTTCAATCAGTGACTCTGTAAAAGTCCCACATGATTGTTTCTTCACCTATCGCTTCGCAAATAAATGTGTGTAATCAGGAACTTCTGACCGGATTCCTCAGGCTACCATCTCTCTCCTATTCGAAGGATCTTGAAGTGCTTGTTTTTATCATTTCCTCGCCAGTGGCAGTGTTAACCACCATCCCCACAAAATTCCATTTCAGTTCGGTTCAGCTGTGACTGCTGATTCGTCCGTTGCTCGATCAATCGGTTCCAAGCAAGGCTGGCCACCTGCTCGTGGTCGACGTCTCAGCCGAACATGCATTCAATC
Source organism: Paragonimus skrjabini miyazakii (assembly GCA_014338405.1). Classification (NCBI taxonomy): domain Eukaryota; kingdom Metazoa; phylum Platyhelminthes; class Trematoda; order Plagiorchiida; family Troglotrematidae; genus Paragonimus; species Paragonimus skrjabini miyazakii. Next base: position 167,422 of record JTDE01000605.1, read on the forward strand.
GGATAATGCCGTCGCTCCTGGGTCACAAAGCATGCCATCGTCCGGACGCATCTCTCCAATTTCGATAACTGTGAGTGTATCAGTATTGCAGAATAATCCATCATGTTGCCCAAATTTTTACTCCTCACCAAGGTGTTTGATTATCCCGGAAGTTTTCACACTTATTGGCGGTTGACCGCTATTCATAAGTTGCTGAATGTAATGTATATTATTGTGCTTGCTGTAATTCCTTAATCTTTTATATCTGTTAAACCAATTCATCTTTACATTTGCAACATATAAGGTGACGTGAAAGGATGTAATTTTTCACTTCCTACTAACTCGGGCACGAAGTTATGGAGGCGGTTGAAAACACACAAGTAATTATTGGTGAAGATACAACAATGAAAAAACGTTTTAAAGAATGATTTGCAAGTTCGGGTCTGGGAAGTTGGATCTCAGAAATGTCTTCTATTGTGGGCAACTTCCGATACGTTCACATGGTCGCCTGTAAGAGCTAATGCAAACTAACGCAAAAATAACCCTACATGAATTTAACGAGAAAACTTGAGTTTTTACAATATCGAACCACTTGAGAGCAACGGTAAAAGAGACACGTTTGACTGACATACATCGTTTGCATTATCGAATATAAGCTTTGTGACGCACGACTGCTGCTATTCCAAAGTAAGCGTGAATCCCTTCTTTTTCACGTGTTCACTTTTGACGAGAAACATATTGTTCACATCTACAGGACATAGACAAACGATATCCAAACGTGACCGTCATCAAAAGGACTGTGATTGTTGTTTTCGATGGTCTGCTGCTCTGATCGATAGGAAAGGCTGGTTACTTTCGCTCAACAATACTGTACCGCAATCTTTAGAAACAACTCTCACCTTTTCCATCGTGCTCATGAACTTTCACTAGTAGATTATCATTTTCTCCGTTTTTTTGTCTATTTCTTCAAAGTGAAACGTTTTGAGAAACGAGTAGGCTTTTAAATGTTTTCGTCTCTCAAAATGTGGCATTTTATGCTCACAGTGTAAATGTCACGTCAGTAAATGATCCCTAAGTATAACGTTCCTTTGTTCAATAGACCTCACTTTCTGCCAAGTTATACTCGTTCAACCTTGATTTCTCCGAAGTGCGAGAACTTTCAAGATGGCACAATGTTTGGCTGTCTCCTACCATCTTATTCCATCGTTTTGAGTTGAAAATAGTTTTTCATCGGTTTCAACCGACCATTTTCTATGACATGCCTCATTATCATTTGAAGTACAATAGGAATGCACTTATATGTCCTCTACTTTTCATTTGGTTCGATCCGCCATTAATCGTCGCACCAGCAGTGAGACATTTTGTAATGAAATGTTGAAAGGAAATAAGACTACTCTTTAAAATAGTCCTTAGAATGACAATTCTCCATAAAACATAATGCGTTGCAATGCAGAATTTTATCCTCCAACCAGCGATTTTAATGATGACGAGATCCCCAATCCCGTGACGTATTACCAGGCAACCTTATTCGAGAGGTTAGACTATGATGTTCACGAATAATGACCACATAGTGAGTTGATAACTAGCAAACCTGCAATTTTCATAATTATATTGACTTACGGTTAGTATACGAACACCTGTAGGCATTTGTCTAACCTCTGTGTCTGCCCTTTTGATTTCCCCCCTCCGACCCTAGCCGTCTCCCATATCGGCTGATCGGACTAATCAGGGTGCGAGAGGTTCTCGTGGTATTCCCATTCCTGTTCCATCGGGAAACAGGGCTAGCGCCTCCAGACGCAAGCCATTGCTTGCCCCTTTACAACGTAAAAGTGGTAGATCGAGTGAACAGTCCATTCCGTGGAGCCTGTCCGATCCGTCTGTCCTGCCAACTGCACTCCCTTGTAAGCCACGTCAGTCATTTGTTTTCCCGTTCGTTTTTCTACTCGCTGATGTTGTGTATCGTTCGTCCTGTAAGTCGGGTGAGAGGTGCTTACACAGCGTGACTGTCGAGGGCAGCTAAACTGAATTATGACTCATTCGAAGACATGATTACTACGGTCATTCGGCTTTCGCATTTCTGATCCGCCTCATCTCAGTTCTGCTGCAAGGTATTAGCCGAAAGGTTTGAGTAAATTTTGAGTATCTGGAGTGTCTTGTATGTGTTGGTTCACACAGCTTGATACGTGGCCTGGGACTAGATTAACTGTGTACTCAAGCAGTCCCCTTTAGCTAGCATCACTTACAGGCTGCTAAATTGAACCATTCAATCTACTCCGAAGCCCACTCCTCTTGCATTGTTAATAGGGCAAACTGTATGGGTTATTTTTGCAGCATTACGCTAAGTTCCACCTATATATTATCTTGGGTTTCACAGTCCTACTTCGCCCGCTTTCAACTAAATCACCGAATGCTTACTTTACTCTTGTTAGAGCCCGTTTGTAGCGAGCACAGACTGGCAGTTAAAAACTGGCCTACATTCTCATGTAGTAACCGTGTTGACCACTACATCATTGACATCAACTTAGGCACAATCGAATTGTCATGTTTAAACTCTCAGTCGCATTCATTCATGCCTCTCCACTGTGAGAATAAATGTCCACTACTGTCGACTTATAACGGGAGTGAAAATTACGTGTAGTGCCTCTTTTGAAGATGATTGTAGAAAGGCCTTTCTTAATGCGAAAGCCATAATTAAATATGCCTAATGTGCACTCCGTAAAAATCACAATATCTAGACATTACTCAATTATCCAACCATAGCCCGATTCGTTCAAAGGGGTCAATAACTTTAAAATAGTTGATTGGTCTCTATCACGGAATTATTCATAGGAGTGAACGAAAGTAGTATTGCTTATTGTGTTGTCAGTTGACCTGAACATCGTTCACCTAACATTGTGGTGTAAGGTCTGGTCATGATGATTCAGGTTTGCCTGTTTTGAGGTTAATGGCTAAGTGGTTACCACACTTGTTTCACGTTCACTAAGGACAGCGTATAAATCCTCATCTGGTTGAGTTTGTGCTCTACTGCTGAGGTCCTACATGTGCAAACCTTGTTCTCAATGTATCACAGTGGATGATGTGGATGATATTCAGCTGAATTTGAAGCAATGGTGTCGATTACCGTGTCGTCAACTTCACGCTGGTCGTGACCGCATCGTCACCTCTAACCACACAATAGGTTATAAACAATATTCAGATTGTTCGAGAGAGGGAGATACGGTCTGCATCCTCTTCTATCACCTTTGCTCATTAGGGATCGATAAGTTTCAGATATCCGAATTTGTCACGTTCCCTTATGAGGCTGGTCATTGTTCGAAAACATATGGAACTTTATCTCAAACGTGCTAACCACCAACAGATAAGATATATGCCGAAACAAATGGAGCTAACATCCGCAATTTGGTATTCTCAAACCTTACTTTATAGCACACAGTCCAACAAGAAAATCCTTCGCCGGTTGTTCCTTTCATATTTATCATGCTGGTGAACGCTTTTTTTATTGAGTATTGTGCTACAATTGACCTTCAGTACAAACTTTGTCACAGTATCTTCTAAGACACTTCAATCTGATCGGTAATCGCTCGTCCTGAGTGATACCAGGAGATCAAAATATCCTTTTGCACAACTTCAAACGTCATGTTCGGTGTTACTTACTCACAATTGCTTGATTTCTACCTGCACTTGTAGGAATCCAAATAGAACAAACTTTGGGGGTAGGTTGGCTTATGCACAAAAGGAAACTTTCGTTTCTTATTACCGTTTCTGGCAACAAATCGTCTTGTTCCATATTGGGAATTTTCTGGTCATCATTGTACGCTTTGATGTAAGAATTATCATTCTTTATTTTTTTAACCCTGAAACTTTCATAGTTCTGTTTAACTGATTTCGCTTGGTTTTTTCCTATACAAATTATTGTTTGCATTACAATAACGCATGGTTAAGCGGTATTTGCTTCGTTCAGACACCTCCGTAGACCGCTGTAGAGTCTGGCAAACAGCTTACTCCATACAACTCATTTTATTCAATATAAACACGGTTGCCTCATGAACAGCGTGGCCTTGGTTCTAGTCCCGGTAATGGCGAGGATGTGCACTACTGGCGAGCTCTAATGAGAGCTGAAACTCGAGTCTAGTGCTTCTTTTCGAAAGGGGCTGACTGAAAAAGTCTATGGGAATGCGACAGCTGCGATCAATTCTGGGTGATGTTCAATCTATATGAGAAACATAAGTACAAGTTTATGCAAATTGTCCAACAAAAGCAATATTGGATGAAACCACGTTTATTTTGGCTACTAGTGAGGGATCAACTTCGAGAACTACAGGAATGCAGTTTTCCGCTTGCTTTCGGGCGTTATTTCAGAAAAACTTGGTGATTCTGCACAACCTTACAGTTCAAAAGTGAATCCGGACTAGGCATTTAAAAAACTCTTCCTTTCATAACACAGTGAACTGGACAAACCAAAGGCTAAACACAATTGTTCACTTGTTTGGATTCATACTTTGCTTATTTCTCTTCTAGCTTTAATCCTTCTCAATATTCGATCACTCCAACTGTTGCACTATGTTGTGATAAATGTGAATAGATAATTTACGGGCGAGGATAATCGTATAATATCTGGTGATCACCCACAACATTTACTTGTCTACTTTCGTCATGCTGATTGTTACTATTCTCCTGCATTGATCTCTGATTCAGCTGTGGTTATCTGATGCTTACCGAGTCCTTCAGCTCGGTCATCACAATAGTTGTCTTCTATCAGGACGATGGGGGAACTTTACTATTACTGACAAATGAAAGTGATTTAGTGTTCAACTAGGATAATTCGGTCGTGCCTAGTTTGAGATTATTGGCACAATTATCGAGACATTTGCCTCATGAACAGCATGGTCAGAATCTTAGCTTGTTTTCGACGTCTTTTCGAAATAAATTGGCTAGAAAGTTCACCTAAATGTGACAGTTCCGATCACGTGTGAATGACTTTTCAATCTATAAATGATTAAAAAAGAAAACTAATCTGACAACTCCGTGATCAAATCTAACTGGAACCACAGGGTTTCAAATTCAGTGATATAGAAATGTTTAAAACAGTTCATTCCCTTCAGAAGTTTGAACAGAACAGTCAGAAAACGAAAACTGGTCGATGCTAGCACTTCGTATTGACTCATCAGTACCAAATTTACAATAACATGAAACGGTTTTTTTAAATATCGAACAGACAGGGTGGTAGGGTGGATAGTCAATCGGTGGGTTAAGAAAGGTCACTAAGTCCAGGGAAGGGTCAAGTTGACGAGCAACTGTTTCTGAACACACAGGGTCGGATTCAGTCGATTGATTGCAACAGCCTCAGCAAACCGCAAGAATCTTGGATTGGAGTGACGTAATAGGATTCTGAATGCACAAACTGAGTCGATAACGTGACTAGTGGTCAGGACGTGTTTTGTGACCGCGGACGCTGGTTACTTTCGTGTTTCAAAGATATTGTTGTTCTTTTGTAATACAGAGTTTTGTACCCGTTTAGGCAAATGTTCCTTCACTCTGGAGATCAAGCACCTTTCGGTTCTGCCTATGTAACTTTTTTTGTAGTTACATGTAAATTGGTAGACACAATGTGAGGTGGCACCGACAGGCTGATATCCTTTGATTGAAGGGACAGGCAGTTTCTGGGTCCGAGCTAGTACACAGAGTTCCGTTGCGTTAAATGTTCGTATAATCAAATTCACTAATCGTTAAGTTGTTTAATGTATGCTATAATCACCCTTAAAAGTCAGTTCTATATAAACCTTCTTTTTCCTCACTGTGGCCACCTGTTCGGAAGGTGGTTTTGGTCTACTATGCCTATCTATGAACCTTTTCGGATACCCATTAGATTGTAGTACAGACGTGATCAAGTCTAATTCCTTTGCAAGACTATCTTGTGTACAGATTCGTCTTGCGCGTGTGAATAGTGTATTTACCAGTGCGCGTTTGTGATGGACCGGTGTGAAGCTACTAAAGTTCAGGTATTGACCGGACCATGTGGATTTCCTATAGATAGCTCATCATTATCATAGACAGCTAAGATAGGTCCTAGTGAACTTCCCATGCTACCCCATCTATTTGGCAGTAGCAACCCGTTCCAATGCCACTTTCCTTGTCTATGTATTCCCTTGTGGCACACCATCATCATAGGCAGCTATAAACCAGTGCTTCCCACCAACGATTAACCACCGTACGAAGATGGTGAAAAGAAACAGACCCTAACTACGATGCAAAAGAAGTGAAGGGTGTGAACTATGTACTAAAGACACATGTCTACACTCAATCACTCAACGTAAGGTCAACAATACCTTGCATACAAACAACTAAGCTGTAAGTGAAAGTAAAGTGGCATCGGCAAGATAATTCCTTGCGGCCTTCACTTCCCCGCATCATCAGTTATACTTCCTTCACAAACAGAGCTCCACTACATAACGACAACATTCATTCCACGGAACTTCATTCGCCCTTCCATCCTGTGTAGGTTCACTTCGGTTGTCGATCCTTGGCTTTGTTATTTTCGCTAAATCTATCGATTTCTTTGCATATTGTCTGCGTTATTCTATCAGTCTGTCTCTTTCTATTCAGCTGCCCCAGTTCCAGACTGTTCACCACCCTTGCTTCCCACCCGAGCCACTATTGGTCGGTCACGGCAACAGTCTGGCTTAGCGATCAAAGCTAGTACTACTGAATCGAATCGATGCACGTCGGATGGGACTGCTATGGACAGCTCCTCGCGGAAGATTACTGGACGCTCGCCACGAAAACAGGACGATCCATCCGCCGGTTTCGGAGACAACGTGGTAGCAGAAGATGATTATCGCGATGATTATGAAAACGATGAGGACGGTGACGTGGAAGACGACATTCTGGACGACGATGACGAAGAGGATGAGGAATCAGATGATGAAAGTGACTCAACGGACACCGAGCGAAAAAAATCAAGCCGATCCACCAGTCGAAAATGTAGAAAAGCAAGTTCCCATTGGACTGGAGGCAACAAACAACGAATTGGTTCGACCAACAGATCAGTGGTTTGCCGTTCCATCGATTCCGAATTGTCCGAGGTAATGTTTTATTTTCTCGTCATCTCTCCTCACTTGTTAGCACCCGCCGTTTTGAGTTGTGCATGCTGAAACAGTTACTTCCGTTGTGTCAATGAGTTAAAGGAGGCCATACATTCTAGCACGCAACCGATCTTAAATTGTCTATACGTTATCATATTCGGCAACGTTTCCGATTAACAGTACGATTGGTGACCTATGTGCCAGCTACATTTACAGAATAAAAACAGAAGCCTAACTCTTATGTGCAGCGTTGTTTGCGCACAGCATTAATCTTGTCGGTAAGTCCTGGCCGGTGTGATTACTCTTGTTAGGACACGCCTCGCGCTGACATGCTGTTGTTCGCAAACGAATTAAAGTGGTCAGCATCTTTGGGCGGCCTGTCGTTGATTAGTACAGTAATGTCTAAACTTTTCGCCGTTGCTTCACTGATCATGTCCAGGGAATATACACTGTAAGTCCACAAACTGTGTTGAAAATCTCTCAATGTAAATGGCCATGGGTCACTTAGGATTATGATTTTGTGGCTACAAGAGTTCGACATGGGGACGATAACATTTCATCACGCTAACCTTCAAACCGACTTTCCACGACCGATTCCTGGACTCATCTGCTGGAGATAGTTTGAGTAAGAATGGAATTAATAGTCCTTCGCATTACTAGCAGACGCCCTTGCCCATATCCGTATCTGTATACTCCCCATATATCAAGTGCTGTTCATAGGATGAGTCTGTCATGGCAACGACACTTTGCGGTCGTTTATGCGGCGGAAGGGGGCTACTTTGAGGGAACACACCTCGAGTTTATGACTCAAACATCTAACGTGCGAGACAAGAGATAAGATTTACCTTCCGGGAGCCACTGACTTCGGAGTCTTGTCTACTAAGCAGTGAGACGCTTGCCTAATCCGAGAGCAAAATGAACAAGACACTGACATCTAATCATGTTCACTGCTGTGCGCAATGCATGTATTCGATGTTACATCAGACTTCTGAATTATGTTGAACGTTTTCTAGCCTTATTGGATAACTCACCGGCGGGCACGGTCAGCCGTTGATTGATCGGGTGCCCTTTTGTTTCAAGGTACCTTTCTAACCCCCTTCTTCCTGGTTACCGTTTAGTCACAGCGGTGTATGTCACGTTATGTTTCAAAGAATACGGGCAGTACGGCGGATTTTGTGAACTGTAGGTGTTGCTGGACTAGCTGTGAATATCGTGATAGCCTGGGCACCGTCAACGTAGATTCCAATGGAATTTATTTTGGTTAATTTGCCCCTAGTAGTCAAAGAATTCAGCCTGATCACAAGCATTTGACGTTGAATATCAGCCAGAAGACCACAGTGGGATAGAAAGTCAGCATTTAGGATTGCGGTCTGAACGTCTGCTACCAGAAAAATCAGGCGGAACTGACGTCATAATCCAAGCTTAAGGGTAATCAATCGTCGACCGTACGTTTGTATCGGTGTTCAGTTGGTGGCCTGTAAGGAGAAAATAGAGGAACAGTGTTGACCATCACTTAAAGCGCATATATGTACGCTTATTTCAGCACTGGTGTCGATCCGAAAGTTGTAGCCTGTGGACGTTTGGAGGGGACACTAGGTACGGCAGTTGCCATCACTGCCTGATCACCGTGTTCTCCTGTGCTGTCGGTATGGTAGCAAAAGTTGCAAGGCTAATTGCACTTCTTTGCTCGATGATCGTATATGCGGTATTACCAATAATGGTCACGGTCATTTTGCGTTAGTGCCGTCGAACACCGAGACGGTGTTCCAAATCAGCTTCGTGGTCTGTCCGGTCGAGAGCCCAGGCTACAAACGAGTGACTGGACTTTTTCGGTCAAAAACTTCACGTGATGTCGCAGGTCGTCATGAGATGGGCTGACAGCTGTTGCTGCTAATTGTGGGTTATGTTGAACGTCCAACATTATTTCCCCCGCTTCTGGAAGTTCCTCTGTATGCGCGGCGCTGCCGAAGGTAGCCAAAATCTCACCGGTCGATGCTGGTGGAATTTTCATCCGTAGCTGTTGAAAAATGGTAACGTCCACCTTTGAACCTCCCAGAAGCTGTTTCATATATCACGGGAACTGGGACGGCTGGCGGTCGCCTAGTTCCATTTCGGAAAATAATTGGTCTTGCTTCCGCTGCTCAAATAACTTACACGGTTAATTAAAACGTCTTTCTACTTATTGTATGGTTCTTCTTCCGGTATGGTGTCGATAAAATCTGAGACTTGAGTGTCCTCGGTAAGGATGGGCTGAACTATGTAGAAGTATATCATGGTTTTGCATTTAATGTGGCTTGTTAGTATGAGCTTTAACTTCCCCAAACGATATGCGAAATTTATTGACTCCATATGGAGATAGCTTGATGTATACTGATGTGGTCAGTTGCTCAGTTGAATCATCGAGGTCAGACATGGTATAAAAAAGGGATACCTTTTAACAACAAAAAATTAATGAAGCATTGAACATGTCAGCTTTTGTGGTGGTTGAAGGAAACATGGGAATTAAAAACACAGCGTGAAAATACTACGGGTTCTAAAGCGCATTCTGAATGTATAGATTATTTTCAGCGGTGACATCTATAGGCAAGCTGGTGAAGTGGCAATGGTATCACAATTAAGTCCACTGCTGACAGATATTTTCTTGAGCAGGTTGTGACGTACGGTGCTCAACACTGTCATAGGTCAAGTAGTTTTCTGCCGGCGTTATGTTGATGATATACTTACCATCACCATCTGCCAACATGGCCAGTATTTTTGAAGAAGTTCAACTGCGCATATCCGCTAATAAATTTCATCTCAGAACTGAAGTCAGATGAGTCTTTCTATTTCCTGAACGTTGTTCTTAATAGGACAGCTGACGGTACTTTGAAACGCTCTCCTTATCGTAAGACTACTTGGTCAGACCAGTACAGCAATTTTGGCAGTTTTGCTGGCGTAAAATACAACCTGGCCAGATGTTTGATTGGTAAAACCAGAAAAGTCTGCTCGGTAAATGCTTTGGAACGCGAGTTAGGGTTTGTAGCCCGTACTCGACGCGAAAAAGGCTACCGTGACAATTTTGTGACAGAATACATGAAGCAGTTCAAGCGTCGGTGAAGATTCAAGAGGTTGATAGAAATCTCATTTAAATACGGTTGCCATACAACAGGGATACACTGACTGAATCACCAACATGTCGGTTTACTAGTTCCCTTAGGAGTACTTTCAATGCAGCCGCACCGATTGTTTCATTCACCAGCTCATCGTTAACCGCTCTAAATCTGAAGGATAAAGTTCCGGTCCACAACTCATCTATTGTAGTTTACTGGTTCGTTTGCTATTGTTCATCAAACTGCGTGCGTCATACGATTTCGTATATTTCTAAAAGATTCGGAGAGCATCATTCAGCGTGGATCGGGACAGAAGAAAGTTTATCAGAGTGTCATTGTAGATCATCTGGCTGACGGCAATCATCAGATCAACATAGATCGATCGTTCGTGGTTATCTGTAGAGTTCCACCGATTCGGTCAAAATTCGTTCACTATCGAACGTTGGTACTGCCGAAGCCATCGTCATATGTGGGCCAAAAACGTTCGTTCAATCGCTTCATCTGCCTTGGCCACTAGTTGACCCACCCAGTCGGAGTTCACGAATACAAGAGTGTGAATTCTGATCAATACTAAGCTTCGCGTGTGACCGTTTTTACTTTTATTTGTTGTTTTATAACTGAAGGGATTTTGACGAGATTTTATGGAAAACATGTTGCCCACACTTCGTATCGTAATTATGTTGACAGTCGTTTCCACTCCACTGCTTTCATCGTTTTACGACTAGAAAGTCACTGCTTAACATGGCGGTCCAATACGTACCTCTAGATGCAATATTTGTTGGAACAGAGGAACTGAGTACATGTAAAGGTGATCGTTCCGCTGCTGTAACGTCTATTCGTATGACCCGCCCTTTTCCCGCGTTTTTTGGTCATACGTACTACTAATGCTGCCAATATATTAAAGGACTTCCATTAATCAACGTGGGATTAGCCTGTAAGCCTCGCCTGTCTATCGATCAACAGTGATTGGTCATTTTTATATGGGGTTGCACCTAAGGGAATATTGCTGTCACCTTGCGAGAAGATACTTTTTTTCATGGAGCATTGTAGTTTGTTTGAGATGATCTTACACGGAAATTATTGGTAGGACCATAGTAAGATCATTCTTATGTCAAAGTTATTCGCGGGGTTTTCCATGGAGTGTGCAGTTTAAACCTCAGGTAGGAGTCACATTTTGATTCATCAAAATCTTTATTTCAAAGCACCCCGGACAACCATTTATTTCTGTTCTAGTGACATGTGAAACACTTAACCTCTTCAACGAACCTTCAAAAGATCAATGAATTAGTACTTAAAGTGAAGTGTCGTAAAAGTTGATGCTGATTAACCTGTAGAAGAACATTTCGAATGGACTTTATTGTTGGTTGCAGCCCCGGTCCAAGTTGCGGAAGGACTGATGATTTTTCAGCAAACTCCTGCTCACATTTGGAACAATCCTGGGAGCCCTTAGTTTTATTGGTAATATGAACTAGGTGATCTGCTGCATATTGCCTGTGCAACAATCTTATGCCTCATCTGCTGTCATTTATCTGGAGCTCTTTCTCGAAGAGACTTTCGTTTGTCATACATTGATTCAGTTCCAGAAGTTGATGTGATCTTCTTATTGAGGAAGATGCTCACTTGTAATTAGACACACCACTTGACTGGTCGCCATCAACGATTTTCAGTGATGTTCAACTGTCATGACAATATCGATGGTGAACAGGACGACCGTGTAAGCTTGAATCAAACAGTTTCAAAGACGTGAGTTTTAGGAGACTTAAACACCTATAAAAGCCAACTGTAGCAAAGTGAGCCGACCGTTATTTAGGAGTACTAACATGAATCGGCCTTTATCTGGACCGACAGTACGTAAATTACGCCAGTTTCCGGTTTCAGTTTGTACACTATGATAGCATTTAAAAATGAATGTACACTCAAGAAACATTCTACTTTTAATTGACATCCGTATGAACACCATGCTCTATTAAGGATATTGTGAGATAGGCGTTTCTCTTATAGCATATTGAAAGACTCAGACTCTAAGTATCAAGAAATCAGCTATCCGTTAAACGGCTCACAACCCGTCATTTAAGATGGTAGAGTTACCATATACACTGGGAACAGTTTGTTAATACTGAACAGAAGTTTAATTGTGAGCAGAATCACGTGACCCTTGAGCCTCATTTTTTTGTTCTTATTTTTGAAAAGTGATAACAGTAGGTCTTAGAGCATCATGTTAGTGAAGCTGTTTAAGGTAGAATAACAAATTTCTTGGCCAGCTAAATCGCCAGGTATAGACCCACTAAAACGTTGAGAATTATCGTAGTTGTGGAACAAAAAACGACCATTTCTATCTGACCCCATACCTTTACAGAAGGGTGTCATCGTCACTAATGTCACATGCCAGTAAAAACATGTCGAGAAGAGTTGAGGGCTTAATTATCACACATGGTGGCAACAAGTGCCAGTAAAACCAACATTCTTAATAACTGTGCTTTCAATCTTTATGGGGTGGGGCATTTTTTAACCATGGCATTCGATTTCGAGAAGTAGAGTGTACAGATGACATCGCCTCAATCTGTGAGGGCACACAGGGGGCCTAGAACACCTTAAAGAGAGGCTTCAGTTCGTCAGTTTAGTATGGCCTTTGCGAAGAACAGAAATAAGTGCATTGGTGTAATTCCTTTTCTCTTTCATTACATCTTCCTCCATTTTTATTTCATAAAATACCTCTTTCTCCCTATATTATGGCACGTATGTCACTACATGTGGTCATTACGTGTTAAATGTACATTTCACTCTATGCATACGTGTGCATATGGCTGAACAAGAGTAACCGAAGAATTCTCTTGTTTGATTAACATGAGACGAAGTCCGTACTTCAAAACTTCGTCTTCTGGTGTTTTCTACACCGAAGCAGTCTATGAACGTTTAGATGAGGAATGGCAAGCGTATGCAGTTGTATCGTGAAACAAACTTTGTACACTTTGTGTGCTTTCCTAGTCTGTAAATGATCTTTTATTTCACTCCTTGTTCAATCTGTTTGTGCAGTTTCGGTGGAACTTGTATCCGTGCTTTGTTGTTTCGAAACGTATAGTGGATTTTACTGTTTAACCTGTTCCACTTATTCTCTTGAAGACTGTTTATCTCAATCTATCAGTCACAAGCTAGAAATCGGTCAGCTTTCCACAGAATATGGTCACCATCACCCAGTCGTTTGCCAAGTTAATGACGTTTAATCGATACCGTAGACGATTAGTGTTAGTCATGAGGAGGACAAGTGATGATTTGATGCAAAGGAGTGAAGACAACTAACCAATGTAGATATCCATTCCAGATCACTTCCGGCTCCCAAGCTGAGGTTATATGTCTCATAGAAACTTTAAGACAGATGTCTTATACTCAAGTTCACTGGCGTAAAGTTGGCTATTGCGTTATTAAGTTTTTTTAGTGAAATATGTCCATTGGTTATTTGAATTTAAACTCCTCTACTGTCCGCGGATTTTTTTCAGCAATAAGTGTTAAATAAGCGTCGTTACGGACCACTGATTAATACGGTATGCCCAATACTGATGTTGAACATGTGTTCGGTTCCATTTTTCATTGTGTTTTCAGGTTTCCAGCATCCGAAGTGCTGCGTCACACCGACGGGCAATGCGGCTGTTTGAGGAAGCTGAACGTCGACGGCGTGTTGAAGACTCACAAACCCCATCTGCAGGTGGTGATTTACGGGAACCACTGCACGTATCTGTTACTGAAGCCAACTGTCCTGTACCCGTTCTTGCCCCTGCCGTGGCACCAGCGTTGCCGATAAATCGTGCTGTGATCGGTAAGGTGTCTGCTAAACGGTAAGCTATCTTTGTATTTGACGTTTTTGTTGCTATTACTAGTAATGTGGCATAGTAGGTCATACCTGGAGGGCTAAATGCTACTATATGGCCACTCAGGCTTAGGCACTGGTAGTCTTCTCCATGGCCGAGACTCGAAATTACAACCAGATAATGGAGAGTTGGTGTCGGAACTACTGATCTATCTAGATCTGAATCCTTCACAGCGCTTCCAGTGTAAGAATGAATCATATACACCCTACCCTTCTTGTGTTTGTGGTGATGACAGAAACCGCATTCATGATCATTATTGTGCAATTTTTTTTGCTACCGCTCTTCCGGCCTAATAGCCGACCGCTCGTCTATTTCATCTGGCCGTTATCCATCATGTTGTTAGCTGGAGTACTGTGCTGGGAAATTGATTAATGCAGTGTGCATATTTCAGTTGACGCCTTCCTCCTGTATGCTGTCCTCATCGTAGTCAATTTGCAGTAGCCACGGTTGCATGTCCTTACGAGAGGCAGTCATTCATTCACAACGACCACGAGCATGACCAGAAGGTTCTGTGGTTCAGATAGTCGCCCATGGCAACAGTGGCGTGAAATAATCTAGAAGACAAAAACGTTTACTAGAAAAGAGCAGACGTTGATAAAATAAGGCTAAGCGGAGGAGGTGAAAGTGGTGTGAATAAAAGCATGCCATTAGTTGCGACACACTACCATCCGGATAGAGTCTCGAGCTCATGATTTGCGTGATCACGAGGACCCCAACCTGGCAGGTAATACCTTCACATTTTACCTAATGGAGTAGTCAGTCTTCTTATTTCGTGATCATGTTGTTGCTCTATCATCACGTAGTTTTACCCAACTGTAGGTGGTCCCAATATGTAGTGCCTGTTGCCTTAAACGTGTTGATAACATGCGACGTACTCAACTCAACCACCACAGAGTGTGCAGTTAGATTTAATGACCACTTGATTGCTTGCTTCGAGCGTTGCGAAGTGTGCACTGTCGGACGTCCGCATTACTGACGCGATCACCCCATTTGATGTAGGGCGATGACCTCTATGGCTCAAATCTTTATTCTTCAGACGCCGGTAACTTCGGGCGTCAACATCAAAGTGTGAAATCACGTCCCGGTAACTGGCATTCAGTATGTTCACGACATCATCTTGGTTCATGACGCTAATCATATCCTGCACAAGACATTCTCACTGGTTTGTGACTGTGCTCTGTTTTTGCGTTCCTCATCGATGATGATACGTTGGAGTTGGATAAAGCGTTTGCTTACCTGGATGGTTATGTCCATTCTGACTGTTTGTCTGTTGCGATCAGTAATCGACTAATTTATTCCCGGCTGGCATTTTTCCTCCTCCTCACCTGTAATGCCGCTTGTCATTGCCTCTTTGCTGACCATATTGTTAACCGGTCTGTCCACTGGCGTGCCCGTATGTTTGACAAGTACCGTATGAACAGCAATACGGTTGGCATTGCGTACCTTCGGGACAGATGTCGGTGCGCCTGTTGGTCTCGTTGCGCTAGCTTCCGTATTTTGGACACGCTTTACAAACATGAACACGTAGTTTTCCGTACTGCGGATTACTCATTCGACCTGCACTAGCCTAGAAGTGATAATTAGACGATTGGTATTCAACGTAGGTTTTGAAGTGAATGCTACCGTTGGGATTAGTTATTCGTATAATTTCTAGCACCATGCAGTCCCCGTGTTGTGAATAAAAGCTGTTATGTACGCTACAAAGAGCCCAAGTAATTTTGTCTAGACTGGACCGATCCAGTTAACTGTTAATATCAGCCGTACAGTGGCGTGGTGGTGATGGAGCTGGTCAGCCAAACTATTGTAAAAACAAACCGCTTGCCTGATTTTAGCCGAACGCTCACTGGCATGGAGATTTTAAGATCACATGCGGGTCAGGTAGTCTACATTTCGATTGTTTATGGGAGAATCATTAATCGATTCCAATTTAATTAATTAGGATCGACGTTGTTGCCAGTAGTCATTCTGGGACTGGTCCTGACTTATTGATGTTATAACACCAGCGTCAACGACAGTAGTGGTCATACTATTGTAAATGAAAAAGATGAGAAATCATATTTTGGAAATCAAAACGAGTTGAAAATCCTACGTCAACCCTCAAATGATCAGAGGCAAGAGATGCGCGCTTTGGAAATACAAAACTGAATCTGTCAATGCAAACGATATAACTTTTCTGTGGCTTTCACCGCTTCGCTTCAACAGCTTCCTATATTTCACAGACGTCTCCGTCAGGCAGCGGCAGTATTCATGCCACTACTTACACTCATTTCTAAAGTTTACTGTCGAAGACTGGGATCACAGAGTCCATTGCCCGGAATTGGAGTGAGACCCAAAGTCCACACACCACCAATGGTTGTTTCCACTTCTCTATGTCAAGCCATCTATTAGGCACCGTTTATTCAATGCTAGTTATCTCGGAGCACAGAAAGCAGTATACGACATAGTGGACATTAGACTAGCGTTTCTACTGCATTTATAGTACTGGGTAACTTGTTTAATCCTCATCACAAACTATCCGCTGTCTAACTTAGTACCATTCGGTATGAGCGATTGGACGTAAACATCAATATGCTTTACATCCTCAATCCTTAAAGGCAATGTTTCACAACCGTAAGTTGAAATGGCCTCCACTGTCGTCTTATAAACACCATCTTTAGGTCCGAGCAGGGCTTCTTTTTAACGTCAACGTCCTACTAGCTCAGCCTCGACGAATGTGGAAAGTTGGCAGGCTTGACGGACACTACTTCTGGTACTGAATGATTTTAAAATTCAGACCCTCCCTGACGCGTAGCTTGTGTACTAGCAAACTGATTGTGAGATATAGGTCTTACTTCGTCTATCTTAATCTGCTTATCTCAACCAATTCACATAATAGACCGGTATCTGAGTGAATACGGGCATTATCGCTTACTTACATAGCGACATGGCGACCCGAATCTTTTTCCGTGTGTGCCTGCTTTCTGAGAATGAAGTCACTCACAGTAGAGCTTAGAGACTTATGAGTGGGTGTTGTATGACAGGCAGTTTCGTTGTGAGTAGTATACTACTCGCAAGTAGTATGTTTCCCACAGGCGACGTTCAGGAACAAAAGGGCAAGCTGCGAATGCCAGGAAGACGGAGGACAAGGAGAGACTATCGAAATAGTGTGTAAGCGCTCGGCAGAAGTTCCACCAAGGCGAATGACAATGATGGATGTGAATGCATATCTAACTTGCAAATGAGTATACGCGTTTGTAGTTTGATTTTTGACATGACCTTTACAGGCGTTTGTGCAATAAACGAATTCTCAGGCCAAGCGTCTTTTGCGGTCACAACAGTGGGTACTAAGACGTATTAAACATCCATTTTTCTTGATGTTATCGAATCATAAAATATTCCAGCTGTTAACTCTCAACTGGATGGCGTTTCATGCGCAGACACTAAAGTGTGATGGTTTACCCATTAGTACTGGATATATTACTCAGTCGGCGACTAACTAGCATTTACTTCATTGCGTTTGATTCCACACTCGTCCTGGCAACCACTTAATGGTGAGAAAAATGAATTTTTTATTTAGCAATGTATATATATATATATATATATAATACCACATCGACCTGGAATCGTTCTTTGCAACCGTCGATTCTTCGTCGGTTTGCCTAATTAAGGCCACCAGTACACAGCATTATGACACACGATACTCTGAAGTCCTCTGTTCTTGTTAATTACTGGTTCCCAGACGCGGCACTCTGACCAATCAGTTCAGACCCACGGATGCGCAAACTTCGTTATCGAACAATCCAGCCAGCGACACCAAACCTGCCGGAAGCACTCCCAATGCGCTCAGTGAGTCAAGCGCGGGTGGTCTCAGTCCTACACCGCTACCGGCCAAATACAATCCGTACACAGGCGCCTCGTTTCGTGAGAATCCGGATTATGCAGGCCTTGTGATTGGACGTGCGACCGGTAATACCGGAATCTCGACGACGAGCCAGTCGGTCCAATTGTCTAGCACACCAGATTTGCATCGGTTGGGCCAGGCTAATCAACCTGGTGAGCGGCGACCCTTGAAAGGTGAGTACCTATTGTGGTTTATCAATATCGCTTGCCGAATGAAAGCCCACATCACATATGTACAGTGCTGAAAATGCCTGATTGTCAAGATAGGAAACAATAACTATCCCGATAGTTTCTGCCGATTTCCTAGCGATCGAAATTGGCCAGTCAAGTCGAATCCACCATTTTCATTTAACTTGTGTAGTGTTCTCGAGCATTATATATATATATACATATATATATATATGTATATATATATATATTGCTCGCCGAACTTAATGAACTGTGTGACTTCAACTGGATGAGCAGTCCCACTCGTGGAATCATCGACTAGACTTAACTCGACAGTGACTGTATCCCTTCTCAAGACGGTCTGGCAGTTTGAGCGGTTGTGCCCGAACATTTAGATATGACGACTCGGTCGTGTCTATTGTGTGGTCACTGGTGTAGTAATAAATACTGTTACTTCACACGAACATGACCTGGAGTCCACATTCTGGCCGTTGCAAGGATGCTTACCGTTAATGAGCTCTAATATTACCAAAACTGAAATTTAGTGTTACTGTTCGAAGGGGTGCTAGCTTAAAGGTCTATCTAAACGTGAAAGCTATGGGCGGTATGAATGGTATCCAACTACTTCCAATGAGTAACGACAAAAACTAAGCATCACTCACCCTTGTTTGTAGCTTCCACTGACAAATTGATTTTTCGGCGGGCTCCTCTTAAAACGAAGCATCAGATTAGAATTTCGCTCCTGTTGTAGGTCGCCGGCAGTGTTTATACTAAGTGGTGCTTTGTGAGTTCAAAGTCCTATGTAGTGATGTGGACTCTGTTTCTGTCTTGTGTGCTCTGTCATCGTAAGTCCCAGCTCCGTTTGTAACAAGAACACAGTGTAGCGAACGAGCTTGTTTTCGGTTATTCATCGTCAGGCCAGATACACAACGTTTTACATGGTATAGTGATGTCGGGGCGAAACGTACTAAAAAAGCAACACGTTCAAGTGAGATTAACCACATCATAAGTGTAAATGAAGACACCGCTTTGATACAATCACGCCACAATTATACTTCAACTGGATCCGTGGTAATTTGTTCTTGCATACTCTGCTGACCAAAGTAGCTGTATGTATAAGAGTGTGAACTCGGCTGTAGTTGTTACTGCAAATCCTACAATATCCTAGTTGCTCGAAAATACCTTTTTGAGTCATGAGGACAACAAAATAAAGATCATGACTTGTTTTCTATGTTTGCTCATCAGGCTGCTTACAGTACAATGAGTATGTGGACAGTAACCAGAGTGAGAAAAAAATGGGGCGGTAGAAATTGCGAGCGATACTATTGTCAGCAGTCGATCATTGTTTCATATTGTGAATCTGATTGCTTGCGGGTTATGGAAGTTTAATTGTCCCCACGACCTTCTTATGAGTACGGAGATCACGATGTCGAAGTCCGATACAAATGCTCTCGACAATTTCACCGTTTTGGATCGATTTCTTGGAACCCGGTAGAGAATCTGAAAAGCCTCTCTTCTACCGACAGAACGACTAAAGTCGGTCAAATGAGCAACAGTCGCTCTTGAAACCACGCAGGGTGGTATTCACGTCGTGTACCACGCAGTCACTCTGCAGATTGACCAAACTATGTTTACTGCTCGTCACGAGCAGGCACATGAATATACACGAGAGCTTGTTGTAGAACGTCGAATTTTGTCTCCCTTTCAAGGGAGACCATTAGGTGCACATTTTTGTTCAATGGTGAGGGATTGTGACTTATGTAAACTGAACATCGCTCAACGTTGCTCCCAGGTGTCATATTGCTATAGACTTTCTAGTCGGTTCCATTCGAAAAGGAGCACTGGAGTTTCGCTTTTGTTAGGGCCCGTCAGTGGTACATATCTTTACTGCATTTCTTGTTCACAAAAGGTGATTTAGGCTTCAATTCGACCGCCTGCATCACCTTCTTAGAAAAACACATTAGGTAATCAATCTGCATGAACACATCTTACTGAAGGTTTAGCCCATTCAACAGAGTATCAATGACCTTTGACGACAGACATCGCGTGAGACTTCGCTTTTAGGGTAATTGAAACAAGCTGACTAAGTAAATGTATTGACTATTCCAAGT
>JTDE01000605.1:187757-214395 GCA_014338405.1 Paragonimus skrjabini miyazakii
TTATTGCATAAGGGTGAATTTGTATGTTAACTAGGTTGCCTATTTTAAGGTTTGTAAATGTCACTTTGTGCTAAGTGTTTATGGCAGAAAGTAACTCACGATGTTGTACCTTGTAGGTTCATTTGAATTAATTTGCCATATTCAACTTGGCGCCATTTGTTTAAACTATTGTCGCAGTGAAATTATTTGTATGTTGAATATTCAAACGACAAAGGGTACTCTAAAGTACGTTCTAAATGCATATAATCATTGTCTTTTGGAGTATATCTCTGTCTATTCGAACGGTAGCATTATTAATCTGTCACACGTGTTCCAAGATGAATTGTTCAAAAATATGTTTCATAACTGAGAGATGAACTTCTGACATTACTATGGAAAAGAAAGATTTGTCAAATATTACTGGTTTTCAGTGCACGACGATATACTTATTTGGTTGAGAAACAAATGAGCATTGAGGAACGTACTGAGGTCAAAAGCAGTATACCGACCCTCTCTGAAATGCACCCTGCTTAACACTTTTCTCATTCGATCCCATGGTCTTCACACTCTTCTGTGTTTGTACGTCCTTTAGGTCAGCACAACATAAATTCTGGTCTCTGGTCGAACAGTTTGAACATCAGCCCACAAACCGATTCATCTAACCCCGTCAGCGTCTCAATAGCACCGATGGCTATCGTCGCTGCATCATCCGCTTCTGCAATCAATGTTGTCGGCCGAGGTAAGTTGCGCACGATCAGCGCTAGCAAATAATGTAGTTGCGCCGAATTTTTACGTCTTTTCCATTTCCCAGTTCCGGTTCACTCTCTAACGTGTACGTTCATGCGCGCACTCAACTGGTCCGTTTGAATATGTTGACAATGATATCCCTACTTTGCTGGTACAATCAGATAGCTTTCTAGTGGCTAACCAAGATTGTTGTTACATTGTTCCTAGCAATCACTGACTAGTTGGCGCCTGATTGTTTCAGGTTGATGAATCTACACTGTTACGCCGCGCTCACGAAACTCGATAACTTCGCTCCACAATTTTATGTTAAATGCTTTTTAACTGACCCCCTGTGGTGTTACTCCGCATTTCTGATCGTTTTTTCGCACACATTCGTTGTACGTTGTACGGCTTTCAGAGCTAGCCATCTTTTCCTCATTTAGTGGGTCGTTTCTATGGATAGTTCGAGAATGTAAGTGACTTATCACAGAATATGGTCCAACGCAGGTTATTGGCTCGCATTAGCCACTTTCACAAGGAGATATGAGTTTAAATTTCTTACCCGTTTTTCATTCTAACAATTTCAAACATATAAAAAACTCAGCTACCGACTTTTAAATTAAGAAGGAGCATAATGCACAACGTTTGGGCATAATTTTAAGTTAGCGAACAATATATTGGGAGCACTGTCTTGTTATATCTTCCTGTCCTTGGTAGAAAAGGCAAACGTGTTACTTATGCTGTGAATGTTCTGATTGATAAATTCATGGATTATCTTTGTGTCCTAAAATTTTCAGTTAGTCATTCCTTGAACCGACAACATATTCTGCCCTGCAGATTGTGAGTGAATCGTAATCATATCTGTGTCCGGGCTTGAATTCAAAACCTTTTGTTATATAAAGTAAACACGTTGACCGTATTTTCTTTCAATTAGTACTTAGTCTGCCATATCCATCAGAATAGCTCTTTGTTGATAAATGATTCAAGTTTATTATGTACCGTGAGCACACTCGCCAGTCGCCGTTACTGTTCATTTTGTGTGGCCGTCTCATGAATTCCGGATTTCGACTTTTAGTAGGCTGCTTTCATGTTGAATCGCTTGATTGTAAGTCGTTGGAATGCTTGCTCAGGAGAGAACACAACAGTTAACGACGCATCCGTTCTTAAAAATACACCCAATCTACCATACAGTTTGACCATCCTTCTTGCTTGAGCTTCTTCCTTGTTCGACGGTAGCACGCCATAAGTGTGCCTACAGGCTGATGTTTCTCGGAATAGCGTTCAAGGAAGGATCTTTGATCACTTTGGAACCATAAGAGTTTGATTGGAAAATCGTGTTCCTACTCGCGACCTATGCGAAATGAAAATTGTGGTAGTCGCATCCAAAATCCTCGAACATCATGTCGGCGCCGAACGTTAGTGTGACTGATTAGAGTTGTGTATAACCAGTTACTTTGTCCCTACTTTTACGATCACTATGCTGGACTCTACACAACATTAGGAGGTACATCCACAGTGAAAGAATATTTATTCTCATAAGGTAGACCCATCTGTGAGGTTTCTGAGAAACTCCGATGACTTTGTGCGTGAAGAGAAACTGATACCGATGTTTGAGGAATGCTTCACATTTACAAGTAAACGGAATCGCCAAATGGGTTACCTTGTTAGTCATATTCAGTGGGTAATTGACATTAGGACGACAACTGATCTTCCGCTCGGGCGCGGTCGATTCACCCTTATAATTGTAATCGTCCATCGTTGATTTTTACAGCGTGCAATCTCTCAGAGGAGCGCGTTGGGTTCCGCCTGTAAGATAATCTCATCGTCCCAGGCGAGACTGTTAATCATATTATTACGTATTTGTTCGATAAACTCCTGTTGTAATGAACAGAACCAATGAGATCGGAACCTCAGCGAACGCAAAATGATATTCATTAATAAATTTGTTGTGCATAGCTCGTGTTTTGGTGGGATTCGGTGCTGTTACTTTCTAGAAACTGAGCTATATTACATTTGAGAGAACTTACTACTCGAACCCTGTGATGTAGAATCCATTGCTTTTGGCATATCAGTAAGGAAAGGACATGGATTTTGTCTCATAACTCGTATTGTGTGGTGAAAGATCCCAGTTAAGAGCCGAGGATTGAAAGTAAACATTCTAACTATCATACATCTTGTGGAAACAAAGCCCCAAGATTGAAACTACAGTGATGCGTCTCAGCTTGCCAAAAGAGGTTTGATTGTGTAACTTTGACATCGTCGTAAAGAACGAGTAGCACAGTTGAGTCCAATTGAGTCAATAGATTGTGTTTCTGCTGGTGGTGGTGATGGCGGCCGAATTCGCCTCCAGAAGCTGAGGAATGAGCGCTTCAGACAGTGAACTGGAAAGCAGTGGTGGCGTTTGCACCCAGTAAGGCCTAAGGCTGTTTAGTTGCCCCCAGTACCTGAGATTGATACCGCCTTCTTCTGTGGTCAACGAATTATTGTACTACTCCTGCGCCTGATTTTGCCACGATTGTTTTCAGTGAACTATTGGTGCCCTCTGTGTTGTTTAGGATCAGTTTAAAGGTTATACGCTGCTGTCCATCTATCTTGTATACCGCCTGTGCAACAACAGACCAGCAGTGGATTTGTATCCCTTCTCACATCGCACACAGGCTTACTTCGTATTTCTTTCCTCTGTTTGTAAATTTCATCACGGTGACATATCCATTTCTTTCGTGCGTTATGAAGCCAAGTCGGACGGATAGGCGTACTGGTGGGTTCTGTACCCTTTGTCAGTCAAAATCATCTTCACTTGGATACAACGAGAAGGTAGTTTAACATATTGATACCTAAAGTGCGTCTCACCACAGCGACCGCCTCTAATGAACGCGGAAATTGGTCACCCCATGGGGAATGTGTGTTGTAAGATGGAACTATTATTTTTGTCTATGTTCCAAGAGCAGTTGCTGTATGTATCAACCTATTAACCATACAAAACCGTATGTTTTCTACAGAATTCGTGCTGTTTCTTACAACAGTGATTTTTGTGTTGAGATGCACTATTGTCCGAATGGTGTGACCTACCGACCCACATCTACCTCGTTGAACAACGATCGCCTACTTAATATTTTCACAGATCCTACTCATGGGTGATTTTAATTACCCTGGATTTGACTTCAACACCAGCGAGATGCATACTAAATTTACGTCACCTGCTTTCGAGCTGTACGATGCAGTCATGAATTCCCACTCAGTTTAAAATTTTAGATGTCCCCATGGTGAAGGATCCTTCAGATGCCTTCAAGGTTAAATTATATTCCAAGCAGCCAAAAGCATGATTGCCGACGTGCAAATTAATACCCTTCTCACGCAATGATATATGCATAAATCATTCTGCATCCCCTCACTTTCAGACACACTATTCAGTATAGCCACATTCAAATGTCATCAGCATATAACAACAACGGGCGATTCATAAGCTGTGAAATTTCCAGCAAAATGCAACAGAAATCAAAGGTCACAGTATGAAACCTTATGGTAGATCGCTAGCCGAACAAAACTAACCAGAAAAAGCTCAGGTTAACTTGACATTAGACCAGCAGTCATGAAGAAAATCGGTGAGACACAGGAGTAGAGGATTTTCTATATCATTGCGGCACTTATGTATAGAAGATACGTTGATGACATATTTGTAAAGTGTGAATCGCGTAGCCAAATTGAAACCATATACACACATCTTAGCAACCTGTACCGCAACAGCAAATTTGCCGTTCAAATCAAAGAAGAAAACCGGACATCCCTTCTGGACGTCAGATTCACTAGACGTGGAGATGGATCTCACTCTAGAGACATTTTCCGAAAGAAGACGTGGACTGATCAGTTATTACACTTTAAAAGCTTTGCATCAGTCGCATACAATCGCCGGCTGATGCGAGCATTTCGCCAAAGGATTCGTAAAATCTGTTCGGATGAGCATATTTTCGAGGAGCTTGATTCTACTTATCATACTCTTATCCAGATTGGATATCTCATTCGTCTTATCCACGAGCATTCGAAGATACTCTGCTCCCGACCAGCCTTCACAAGTGTATCGCGGAAACCTCTTTACCCTATGCAATACTTTTTATGGAGCTAAGATTGAAACTAACGCTAAGTCCCGCTTACGTATGAAAATATTCGTATGTTCTCAATTCCGAAAAAAAATCCAGCGCCCACACTTGCTAAATCAAACATTATTTATGAATTTACCCCTACTTGCGGTTTACAATATATTAGCCACACAGTGAGGGCACTTCACATTCAGATCTTCTAGCATCTCCCCCAAATGACCTCTGAGTGCTGATGGCGAGACAGCAAAGAGTGCAATTACAAAGCGTTTATAAGAATCTGGCCACCAAGTAGATCCCGTTTAAACATTCTGTGTTATCCGTCAGACATTGAACAAACACGCTTTAGCATTTTCCCAAACGTTTGAAATACAACAAATGAAACCACCGTTATGTGTTGAGAAACAGATGGTCGTGAGTCTGTCGCTGCCTTGGTAGTACGTTACATAGATTAAGTGTTCTTGCTATCCTTATTTCCCTATTCTCATTCCTTGTTTCCATCTGACGCGTGTCTTATAATTTCTTCTCCCACAATCTGCGTCCGTACCTATTATTTGATCACGTGATTGAACGATGATTGGACACCTCAGTTTTGCCCGTAGGTATCCACACGTTCAGTTGTTTGTATTTCATTTCGCATATGTAAATGGAAACAGCGAACGACATGATGCTCGAGCATACGTCTTTCCTGACAACCTTTGTCTTCTTCACAAGCAACGTGGTTGTGTGGTTCTTTTAAACATCAACCGAACAGACCATTTAACGCTTTGTGTGAAGCTTTACATTTATGATATAGAAAATCCTCTACTCCTGTGTCTCACCGATTTTCTTCATGACTGCTGGTCTAATGTCAAGTTAACCTGAGCTTTTTCGGGTTAGTGTTGTTCGGCTAGTGATCTACCATAAGGTTTCATACTGTGACCTTTGATTTCTGTTGAATTTTGCTGGAAATTCCACAGCTTGTGAATTGCCCGTTGCTGTTATATGCTGATGACATTTGAATGTGGCTAAACTGAATAGTGCGACTGAAATTGAGGGGCTGCAGGGTGATTTATGCATATATCATTGCCGGGCCAAAGACAACCAGCTCCCGTCAAGCAAAGCCAAGTGTACAGTGATTCACCTCCGTCATTCGGATTGTACAAGTTATTTTATGGGAGGCGAAAAACCGGATTTCACCACGCGCGAGCACGACTAGGGCACGACCATTTCAAATACTCCTAATCTGTCTCCTAACAGTGCGTCAATGGCAACGGAACCAACTCCGCATTTGAGTTACTCAGCAGGTTGTTTGAACGATTTTCCTTGGACTTTTAAATTCGCTAGTGTCCTCCTTCCATTTTGGGCTAACTAGTCAAGCCTGTCATTCTTATCCCTCCAAAGACATTACTCCTATTAAGAAAGTGAAAAGTCTAACTACAAAACGGATTACGACACTCCGTTTTCCATCCTATCTAGAGAGGCTGCCCAAACTGAGGAATTTCTCAGTGTGCTACTGGCATATCAAAGCAGATGTAATTTTATTACATAGGATCATCAAACACAACAGCCCTCAACAAAAACATTTGCACCTTGCGGAGTTGACCATCTCATGAGTAATTCACCAAAGCTTCAACATCAAACGAGGCGTTTGACCTGCAGGGATATACCCGGATATGCTCGATCTGGAATAACCTGCTCCACTCCGTCGTAACTGTCATTGATAGTTGAAGTATGTTGTAGACTTGACCCATACGTGTAGTACATCAAGCCGAATATTCAGATAACTTGATTATCGTTATCATTGCGATGGAATGAAGATACTCTCGACTTCCCACTACTGATGCTAGCCAACTGTTTCTTCTGTATCTTGTAGTGCAGTTATTGGATGCTGGATAAATAGTGGTTTGGTTTCTATCCCGCTCACTATCTTCCGACTGTCTTCCACACGCTTTCTACTGTTGACTCACTGTACCTGAACCAGTTTTTCAACTTGTCATTTATTTCTCAACCGTTCAATACAGACTCGCACGTATATAAGCATTCTCAGCTTTGTCTAATCTGCAAGTTCACAGGTAATCTGTGAATCCCTGTTTGTTCTGTTGTTCATCCGACACAGTTTTTTCTTGAAAATGAATCACGGGCTGATTGTACTCCGATATCATCCTAATAGCTTTCATCGTTTTCTGCGTATTCACTGTACGTTCATCTAGGTCTGTTCGATTCTCCTCCGGCTGCGGCTTCGTTTCCCGGCTCGAAACTGAATACTGCTGCTGATTCCCACTTCCGCATTGGCCGCAACTCGCCGGCTGGAACGCGACCCTCTGATCTCTATGGTTCAGAGCCGGTGGACCGAATGACGGACGATTTGCCTATGCAACCTAGTGTTACGCATTTTGGGCCGGGTTCCAACGAGGTTGATGCATCTGTACTTCAAGAAATTGTCCCAATCTCTAGCACGGATGATCCAGATGTAAGTTTTCTGCATGTTAACTTTTTATATCCTCGTCGATCAATTATGTAAATTGATATTGGGTTACAGTGTGTATTTGAATTATCAGTGCCATAACAGGTGAATTGCTGAACAATGCGATTAGTGATCAGAAACGCATAAGTAAGAATAAACTAGTGGTTGTACTTATCTACGTGTTGTGAATAAGAAATCTCACAACATGAATTACGATTCTCAGTCACAGCCGACGGTGTCCAACACTAGAGGTTGTACTTAGCTTCATTGACGAAGTCAGGTATGCTACATTGAAACAATTTTTGACCTCAGTGGTTTCATGTACAGTATCTGGATTATCCACTAACTATTCGGCTGTCGTTTTCAACTCAACACACAAACAAACCAAGATATGACAAGCGAAGGAATAATCAACATACGATAAAACTGTGTTAGCAATGACTTATGGAACGAGACTAGTGCAGGAAGTGGTTGTCAGAACCTGAACATCTGAAATACATTCCGACCCACGTCACCATTCTTGACATGATGCTCACGCGACAAGCCGTTAATTTTTTTCGGAGAAACCGGTGGTTGAAGATCTTCTGCTTCTCTATAGAATTTAAGTTGAATGTCACATATTTCACTTTGTCACGGTTCTTCTGTTTTGAGTAGTACTTAGCTTACCCGATCACCTCGAGAAGAGACATCCTGTTAACTTTACTCAACTTCGTAGTCATATCGAAATCTCCGATTGGATTAAGTCCACTGAGGAATATTTCGGGTTACTCATTAATCCAACACTTCCTACTGAGTGAAACTGACTAGAATGTTTATCTAATAGAATGAGCTACGAACATATGTTCAATTTGAATATGCTGATTTTGTTTGGTAGACTACCACCGTCTTTTATTTGTGTTGCTCTAAAGGAATGGTATCACCCAGGTTCTTTCAGAATATATACACTAATTTTTTTCACGTATGTGTCGTTCACCACATCCGCAGTATTCATTTGCCTTCTAACAGACAATCGTAGCAATCATTTTCGACAACGTTGAACTAACAGTTGTCGCGCAACCTTTTTGTTGATCGTACTAACTTCCAATCTACCCGATCTGGTCTTCTTGTTTGCATATTCTTTGCCCGCATTTGAATGCAAGCATGGGCTTATGCCAATCTTGTGATACCACCTTCTACATTTGACGATGCAAGGTTTCAATGTCTAATTCCTGAGGACAATTCAGCTATCCCATGTTCAACTAATTGTTAATCATGCGCATGGATCAATTTGTGCATGATCATACCACAACGTACTCTATCGACGTTTCGTCTACAAAGTGTACGATCAGCCACCCAGCTTACACAAAGATAAAGTATATTTCTATCATACTGCAAACCTCATTAGCTTCGCCACGGTTTTCGTTCTCTTATCCAGACTCGTGTTTCTGACAATTTCCGCCAGCGTGTGTTGCAAAAGAAAACGAAAGAATTACAAAAACTACGCAGAAGTGCAAATGGGGTAAGTATGTGCATGTGTTCTTAACTGATCACAGTGTTCGTCTCAGTCTGGCCAGACTATCTGGCTGATGTTCACGTGTGCGGTATTGTTGTTGTTGTCGTCGTCGCCTGTGAGCTGGCAGATTACCTGTTATTATAGTTGTGTATGTGTGTATTGCAGATTTGTTAGGCTCAGATTGATCATATCAACATATTTTAATTTTGTCAATGATTGCACCGACCAAGATTATGGTCGTTTTGCAACTAATCCGCTCCACTTTTCAGAAACTTGAGTGTTTATGATCTACCCATTCTTTTCTTGAGTTTTATTGGTGTATTGAAAGATGAATCGTTTGCCTGATCTTTTCGTAGTCTAACTTTGTCTCTTATTTTTGAACTTGATCCTCTCTGGAATGCACTAAGATGCACTCGTGTATCGAAATGCTTCTTGTATTACGTTTCACTTTTTTTCTTATCAGTTTAGACCTTGTCATTCCACTCTCTCCGTTTAGTTTCCGAGATATAAAGGTTTTTTTTCCTGCTAGACATTCAATTAGCTAACCAGCATGGGCCGGCTCGACACAGAAGCCTCGCTCACACACCTACTGGTCTTATTCCTTCGGGTTTACACCGGATGCGTCGTGTGTGAGTGGAACCGCAAGTGGTGCAGCGCAAGCCACTTGGGATGATGATTTAAAGTGCAGGCGTCCCTTGGCTTCGGTCACTGTGACAGGCTAATGCTTTTCAGATGCCGCCAACTGTGGTATTATTTCGGTAGTGCTCATCAGATTGAAGTGGTTGGTTCAATCGGTTAAAGCCATCTATTAACATTGAATGGTTTCACCGCGCTGTATTATCGATTTCTCCGATATCTTTATTATCTTAGTTAAATGGCAGCCCAATTTTCAATCTCTGTTTACATACCATTTCGTGCTTCCGCAGTGTTATGTTTTGCAATAGCTGTGCTGATAGTTGCGCTCAATGATCGTGTACACCTGATCCGGTCCAACTTACTGCGATGGAGAGCAAACAAATATAGATGAACACGTGTATTATACAGGCGATGTCAATACGGTGCCCAAAAACGATATGGCACCGGATGATGAACGGACACGACTGGTCGTCGACAAGTGACTAACCAGGAAGCGACGGACGCACCGATACATTCATGATAAACGAGCCCTATCCCTTTAATCACACAACTTAGTTTATCATAAAACCGTGGAAACTGAGCATGTTACCATCAGAACCGCTGAACTCCAAAACTGTCCCCCCCTGTCTCAGAACCCAATTGGAAACGTCTAAAGACGATTGCAAAGCTGCCCCAACACGTAACCAAGAAGAGTCGTTTTCCATAATTGTTTCTAGTTTTTAAATAAGGCATTATAGCAGAGCTGCACTGGCAGTACGCTTGGAAAGATTCTGATGTGTAGTTAGTTTCAATCGATTTTTAACTGCTGCCACCTTATATGCAATGAGTACATTCTGACGATTTAAAGTAATTTTTCAGTTGTCAAGTTTGGGTGTTTCAGGGAGCGCCCGTATGTAGTCTAGTTGTAAATCGAGTAACTGAGCCGCATAAATTGACGTGTGGTCAAAAAGAAAACAACGTGGTTATCCATTTAATTGTTCAGCTCGAACAGGTAGCTCCAGATGACAGTCCTGCAAGCGTGTTGGTGGTGTGAAAGTTGACGGAAACAGAAGTAAAAGACGTACAAGTGCTGGACATTACAGGGGTTTGTGGGAACGAAGAATCAATCCGTTTCGTGTAGGTTATGCATTCGTTGACCCACGTATGTGTATATAAACAATAAAGTCCTCGAAGCAGAAAGGTTGGTAGAAGCGGCCGCAGCATTCATCAGTGATATTACACGCCACCGAAAGGAAAACGATTAATTCTGCCTTCTTCCGCGCGAAGCACATTTACTAAGGTTTTGGACGGGAGCACTAGTTTTAGAGACCTTAGTCATAATCAACCCCTACACTGAGAGATAGCCATCTTTCCACAGTAATACTAGATATTTTTTGGGCCTTCTAAATCCAGTCTCTTTGCCACCACTGGAAACATTCTAACTGACTGCTAGCGAACTTGCATAAACCAATCTTAATTCCTTCCATTTTTCTGTTCTGTTCACTGTTATCATCGTATTCACATCAGGTAGCCGTCCGTGAAAACAAAATAACATGAACAATTACCTCTGGTAATTACATGGAAATTGTTCTTTGGCTACATCAGTAATAAACCAACGCTTTCCATTGTTTTCTCAGGCCAGGAACTCAAAGATATTCTTCCTTACTCATTCAAGTAGTGTTTACCATCATTCACGTGTTAGTTACGTTGGGACTTTGGCCCTATGACACACTCGGTCCGGACGCGTTAATCGATTGGTCTTAAGCTGCTCCACTGTCTGCTACATACTGCACAATGCTGGACAAACAGCCAGCTTTGATCATCCTTATCTTTCAAACTCCTCATCGCACGCTATTTTGTCGAAAGCGATGCGTACCATACGGCAATCCTAGCCTTCAATGTGAAAACAACAGTATGCATTGTTATCCGATCAAAACAGAAGACTTCCGCAATCGTCATTGCTTTCTCACGGCTTCCCACCCACGACTTTTGATCTCAACATGCTGTGTATGTTTTTGTTGGCCGTGTACCTCGGTTGATCGGTTCACTGATTGTTTTCATTAATGGCTGTGAGATTAATCCCACTCGATTTATCGGTACATAGACCCTTGTTTCTGATATCGATTAGGTCCCACTGATTTTTTCTAAAATTTGACCGTTTCACTCAAAGTACTCATTATGTAAATTTAACATTATTCACAGTTGACGACAACTTTCACATTCACATAGAATTTCTAGCTAGTCCTTTTCGAAAAGAAGCACTAGACTGGAGGTGACAAGAAAACTTCAGCATCACTTGTAAATGAATGTGGATTGGCGTTTGCATGATCGGGATGGTATGCTAACGGCCTCTTACAAAAGTAAATCTTGAGTCTAATGCTTATTTTTGAAGAGATCTGGCTAAAATCTCTGTGTGAATGTGAAAACTGTGGTAAGTTGTGAGTACCGTTACGTTCATACCAATCCAAATCTCTTACCAGTAGGCACTCAGTATAGGCTGCTCTCTTCGGTTGATGTTCATAGCCTGAATCTGGCCTGATAATAAACTCAGTCGAACCTGATTCTCTTTTTGATCGTTAGTCTTGCATTCGAATCGTCCTCTTGTGCGACCACATGATGTTCTGTGTAAAGCGGTTGCAATCCCGTCAACTCCTCGGGATATCGATTATAGTCTGCCGTTCGCTTCCCAATTCAAAAGGTCTTGCAAAGGTTTAGACACTACTGTCAAGCGCTTCGTCTTTTCTTTCTACAGTTAATGGTCTTCTCCTGCCATCTTAGGGCTATAAAATATATATGGGGATATCTGGATGCTTGGGATGAATTTCCAAACACAGTTCAAATTGCTCTCATTCTTCGCGTTGCGCATCAAATTCATTTATCACGTGTTCCCGTAACTTGCCTTTTTGTTGTAGGTCAACATATTGAGTTTTGCTCACCGCCTATATTGTTGGCTTTTTATATGAAAAAATAGAAGCATCTGTCGAAATTCTCTGTCTTCTCAATATTTGTCTTAACATAATTTAGATAGCGAACATCATTTTTTAATGATAGGTTAGTTGTTGAAGTTTTCCATATGGTAACGCTAAATTGTTGGCTTTTGTATATACTGAGCAATACGTTGACTTGACGTATCTTAATATAGGTCTATTAACTTTTTGCGTTTTACGTTACCTTGGTCACTCGATTGATTATTTGTTGCTATGCTATGCAAACATGTTATTGTTCAATTTCAATCGGTACAGTGTGAGGTAGTCGCGTACAATGACTGTGTTGTATGGTCCAAATCAATGATTGCATAGTTCATTTCCTCGGTATGTTTACTGACCTGATTCCTGATTTCCTGTAGGGCAAATCAATTTTATTTTACCAGTGACCTTCTTATTAGTGGTTAATGGCGTAATCTTAATTTGGACGATTGCCTATTTTCTTGATGAGCAGTCTTCTTTAATCTAGGACATATTTAGCGACTGTGAAACATTTCTGTAATCTATATATATATATATATATATATATATATATATATATATATCGTAGGCCAACGGGCGCCGTTTTCTCAGCCTTATAGCCGAGTGTAGCAAGTTGTACTCTTAATGTCTGTTAACTACACTAAACACATGTGTGAACATGTCGTTGGCACTCTATTCTCACACTTCAGCTCAAGTTGGGGTCTCTGATGAACTGACTATCTGCCTGGTCATCGAAAACTATCTTCCTTCGTCTTTTTTGTCCAATTTTGACATAAACGAAATAATGAACAACTATCTGCGTTATTCCCAGAATGTCGATGTGGACTTTCCATCTGGTAGTAAACTGGTTGATATTGTTTGACCATGTTCATACAGCCCGATTAACATTGGACAGTACCTCACTGCTTTATCAAGTACTTCACAATGTTCGTTGAAACCTCACAATGCAGGGTGCTCAGCAACACTGATGTAGCTACATACATTTAATGTTGGCTAATGAAATTGCGGATATTGTTGCACGATTCGTATACTTAGAAAGCTTTGTCAGCGGTGGCGGTGGTGCTCGAAATGAAGAGGAAACCCTTGTGTCGAACATTACGACGGTCATCACCAACCTTGCACTTGTCTGATGACAAAGAATTATCTCTTTGAAGCTTAATGGCCGTGTATATAAGTCAATAATGTGAACAGTACTACTGTACGCCTGCAAGGCATCACTTCTCAGAAAAGAGAACGTGTGTCTTCTTCAGATATTCAACCGTGGATGATTGCTATCGGTTCCATACATAGCGAGTGAGCAGCGGTTAGGTTAAGGTACAAATATTTGGTGGTAGAGTTTGATCATCTCTGTTTGCGAACGGCTTCTATGTCTTTGTCATCCTAATAAACCCCTCGTCAACACCACTATAAGCTGATATCCTGACACTGCTGAAGTGAATGAAATAATCAGTCTCAGACTATCCGTCTGCACTAGATACTAATTTCCAGTGAATACTCGAATAATGCCAGAACATCTGGGTGGCTCCAGATGAACCATTTCATGTGAGGCACATCTCTGCCTGCTGTCTGTCTTGGTTGACTAACATTTTTGACCTAGTGGCATCCAAACTACTTGACTGCGTCGATTTTTTTTACCTATTTATTGCTTTGATAAATGTCTCTTAACAATGTTTTGCTGCCTGGTTCTATCCCTTGTGACTCAAATCAAGATACATCCTCGCTTATCCGGTTGTAATCGTTGGCCACTTAGATCACAATTGGATGCTCGCCTTGTTTTAACTGCCCGTTAGATGAAATCCATCTCCTAACTGCTCGTTTCTGTTCTGTTTCCTAAGAACTCAACTCGATCTGATGCTTTGAATGAAGATGATCAACATTCGGCCGAATGTGAGTCACGTTCTTTCTCACTGATTTGCTGTTACTCTCTATTTCCGGTCTACCAGTTTGATGAGGCACGTTTCAACGCTACTCTGCATTCCAGTTCCGTCTGGCTTGGTTAAGATGTAACACAGGATGAATAGCGTTTTTCTGACAGAAGTACAACTTACCATAGTTTTGTAACTATCGTCAAGATGAGACGGTTTAGTGTCGATCCGTTGCGATCTGCCATCCCTGAACAACTAGCCTCAACGGCGTAGTGTAGAAAGAATTTCAGTCTTTGCATTACGGTACATTTGTTTTAGCGTGACATACGAGATAATGCTGTCTGGTTTCCCATTCCTATACGAAGCTGTCGCAGTAATCGGGGTCTTGAGCACGCAATCATGTGACTTTTAATCGTCGTCTTCACCTCCGAGCTACCGTGAGCTCCTACGGTACCGAAGGTCGAAGCAATCTGCAGTTCTGTGTAAACCATTTTAATTCAATGTGTCTGCTCTCTTTGTGTTGGAATGATTAAGTCCATGTTGTCGATCCCATTCTCACTTTGCCGGTCGAAGAAACTTTCTTCTAAGAACTTGTACTTGCCAGATGTTTAACGCGTAGCGATCATGTACGGGACGTATAAGAATACCGGGAAACAGACTTCCAAAAGACCACATATATGCATGGATGAGTTATGACATGTGGTTTGTTACCCAGCCTTTGGTCATCTGATTTTTTCGTTTACTCCCAGCAAAATGAGACATTAGCCATTCAGCTGCTGTTCGGCAGTCGTGGTATATTATCTGGTTGCGTCTTCACATTTCAATGGAGTCGACGTCCGGATGGTGTTTCTATAAATATAAAAATACTCGTGCACCGTTACTTTCATCTACGAATATGCTTATCCAACTGTTCTGAGCGGAGCAAATGTGACAGTCTGGAATCAACGGAATGTGTGATATGCAAGATCGAATCAATTACAGGCTTACTTCGTTACGTGCTGGCGTTTATTCCCTTTCCGCCATGTTAACTTTCTTCACAGACATTCATAAAGAAATGAACAGTCCATACTTGATTGAGTGGATGAATGTAACCGTTGATCAATAAGGGATACCTAAAGCTGTAATAAGTAGGCATGCCAAACGTCACTCTTCTTTCCCTAAGCGTTCCTGTTATCCACTTCGCATGAATAAGCAACTTCCTAATTGGGATTACTATCCCGTTCGGTATTACGGTTAATTACATGAGCTCCTAACCCATTTCCTTCTATCACACACATACATTCCAGCTCCCCGTGACATTACAGGGTTCGTTGATCCAGCCCCGACTAATTCAACATGGCCGTCAACTGGTTCCGATCTGAGTGGTATTGTCAAAAATGCTCGATTACCGGCATCTTCCAGAGATATCACTGAAAGTTCAAACCGTAAGAACACATTGCCGCCAAAGCACGGAACGCACCGAACTAACGTACCCGACAAGTTGTCCAGATCGCAAAGAGCTGGTAGTCAAACCAATATTTCTTCTGAACGATCATCTAGTCCATCATTCCAGCGGGTCCAGTCCACTGAGTACGTATTTTATTTCCAACTTTAAACTTCTTAGCTATTTTCCGTTAAACGAACAAGCCTGTTTACCTGACATGTATTACTCCGACGAAAGTGTGTCTCCTCCATTGTGCAATAGTTCGGAGAGACTTTGCTTCATCTTGTAATCAGTACAATTTTTCAAGGCATTCTGTTACACGGTTTTTCGATTGTTACTATACTGCAATAACTGTCACAACGAGACTGGACCTTGACGCGGTGTGACGGCTTGCGCATCTCTATGACCTATTGGGCTAAACTGGACGGTGTGGCCAACACACCGATAGAGTCACTCATGCCAGGCAGGCCAATAGGTAGAGGTCTGACAAACCAGTCTCCTGGTCCTCTAGGTTGGGGGTTGGAAGGAGGTTGGCATCTTCTTCCGGAAAACGTACCAGTTCTGGTACACTGCCACCCACCCGCTGCCTTGCGGTATAGGCTTTTCAGCCAAAGGCTTTGGTTGAGAACCCTAATCGTTCTCCTGTCTAGGTCTGGGCGCCCTGGCAGTATCTCAGCCCACACACAACCATGAATAGTCACAATTCCAGTAATTCCATACTGCATCGGCCGTCTGTGGCAGTTAAGCATCAGTTTGAACCACTGATTTATTGCTGTCTATGATGATGATGATACTGCCATATTAATCTAGGATCTTCAAACCTTTCGTTTTCGTAACAATCAATCTCCTGATTACGTGCTTACGGAATACATCATTTCATATGACTTAAGTTCTTATGAAACTATGGCTGATTGACGAACTAGCCTTTGTGTGTGGCATTCTGTATTCCTGTGTTCATCAACTTCATGTATGCGGAACACTCATCTTGTCCACTTGCGAGTAATATTTTCGAGAACAATTTAATATTCATCATTGATACTTGTTCATTGTTGATGCTCCACTTCTGATTGAAGATTATACCAATCACAGTAGTCGCTTCTAAATTTGGAAACATTTACACTGGACAAAAAATGGGTCATTACATTAATCTGAAAGTAACTGGTATTTGGTTAAGAATACCTTCGAATTCCGTTAGAATGGTAGTGGAATTGAGAACATGAGTGAAATAGACACAAACTGCAAGATAACTTGGTTCTGGAATCCAGCCATAAAATCTTGATCACGCTGAGTGTTCATTTCATCCAGCCACCAGTTTAAGTCAATTAGGCTGTACTGAGACAACAGTCGTGTACCCGATAGATTGCAGTAGTTGAATTCATTTTTGTGGCTTTCAATACTCATCCCGATACCTGGTCATTTTTATGAATTGCGTCTATCGTGTGACCGGCAATTATGGAATCCCTGTTCATTTCCCGCGACTCAAGATCAGATGGTGGGAGTGGTTTTTTAATTCACGTTCAGATGCTCCCATTCTGTTTGCCTAATATTGTGGCAAAAAGGCGTCCATTATAGCACAATCTTTATTGTCCAACGCCCTAACTACCATGCCACACGCGCGCTCGCGATTTTGTATCACAATTCCAGCCCACAACATCCCCCCCCCCGTTTCCGCTCACACGTCGTGTGCACTTCTGCCCGGTTTATGTGTGTGATCGGCCCCTTCTATCCCGGGGGTTTTCCGTCTGCCAATCTTCGTCTGTTGGTCCGATTTCGTTGAGCGATGGCTCGTCCGGTCGCTCATGTTATCCACCATCTATCCCTTGTGGGCTTTGACCGTATTCCACGACCGTGTCGATATATTCCTCTGAGTGTTGAAATAATCTTGTCCTCGATCTGGCTGTCCTTCCTATTTTGCCTGCCATGTCTCACCCGTTGGTCCGATCCAGTTGAGCGATGACTCATCCGGTCGCCCACGCTGTCCCTGATCCGCTCACTGTGGACTTTTGAACGTACCTCTCCCCGTGTTGAGGTACTCCGCCGAGTGTTGGAATATTCACATCTCCGGCCTGATAATCCACCACAATAAGAACGCATGACCGATCATTACATTTTACCCTATAAATCTTACAAAATACTCTATGCTCTGGATCTATAACTCGCTACCTTTAAACTAATGTTTTGATTCACGTCTGGCTAGCTTTTAATGCTAGTGTTGTTCATGTTTTTAGATGCGTTTAATTTCATCAACAGGTTCTGTGGTCCTACCTTCTGAAAAATGTTGTCTCATAGATGTGTTAAATTCACTCAGACTGTATACAGACACATATCTGGACGAGTAAACTCTTACCGGATTTGATCAGACTTATTATTATGGCTAATCACTTTATCGACACTCCGCATCCGTGCACACTATCTTTCAATATTGTTGAAGAGGATTTTCCTGGATTATCTACCATTGACTGCGACTGCTTGCACACGGCTGGTTGTTATGGTAGAATCACCGTATGTCAGACAGCGGATCAACAGACGTCATAATGTGGAGTTCTTTAACGTGATCTGTCATCATTCATTTCGTTCACACAAATCTACATTGCATAACCATCCCGGATGCTTGACTCGTCTAGTTTTATTTGCGTGATCCAAGATCGGTTGGAAAACCTAGTGTGAGGGCCAGTCAGTGACTCGGCTCCGATGTGTGAAATAATTCACTTTGACGTTTGCCCTCGTCTACTCAACGACTTTCTCGGGTTTAGAACCAATGAATGCGGTACTCATATGAACAGAGCTATTAAACAAATACGGTTCTGAATCTTAATTATTTGTGTGAGGACTTTACCATATCTTGAGCACACACGCTATGTATCAATGCGCTCATTTTTTAGTTAGATTCTATGTTACGTGAACAAATCTTTAGTTGCTTGAAATTACCTCTCCAGTTGCTTACACCGCAATCTTCACTCCGGCTCTTCTGATGACGTTCGACATGGTCGATCGAGCGGCGACTCTAACACTCCTCGTTCCTCACAAACTACGGAGCGTCCACTGAGCAAAGGTCGTTCCAGTCTGAATATCAACCCTGGTTGTCCCACTTTGCCATTCATGTTACAACTGATCAACTCGGACGATTGGGAGGCCAAAGTGTCCGGACTGGAAGGTCTAGCCCAGATCGCCATGGAAAAATCGGCAACGTTCTCTTCCGGATCCAGTTCAAGTGGATCTGTATCAGCCGGCGCGTCCAGGCAAGTTGGTTCACAGGCGCTCAATCCGACCGAAGGTTTAAATCAAGCGGTACAAGCGGTGATCACCGAATGTCGAAACTTGCGTTCACAGGTTCGTTTTAGCCGTCCAAGTTTGCTTAGTTGTCTGACTACGGGATGTTTTTTCAGTTGAATGCTTGTGTAACGCTGGTCCCTTGGTTGATACCAAGCATCGTCATAACCTTATCCGTCTTGAAAACCAGTCATCTGCTGTTTACCATCCGTTACTATTTCTGTGCTGTTCCAAGTCTCTGGAAGATAGGATAACATTACTCTATAATTAATCACGGGGAATATACGACTGTAGTTTGAAATAAACTTCTGCTTTATCAATAGAGAAACTAGCAACGGATCCTGAGACTAGACCATTCGTATGGGTGATGATGTTAACTCGCGGTGCCATCTTGTCGCGCGTCTTTTTGTTTTGTCTGTCAATGAACCGTTTCTATGGCTAATCAATTTTGCAAACGCAGCAGTGTGTCTTAACTCGACGCTCCCGTTTAACCCTTGCGTTTATGTTTGTTCTTTCCAGGTTTCGCGGCAAGCTGTGCAAACGCTTAGCTGCCTGTTCCATGGCCTCGGACGAACAATGGACCCACATGTGGATCTTTGTGTTCGCATTTTGCTTGGCAAAACCGGGGAAGCCGCAGCGGCTTTTCTCCGTGACGAGGTGGCTGTGGCCATGGAGGAGCTCACGCAGGCGGCCAATCCTTCCCGAGTGTTGACTTCACTCATGCAACACGGGTTAGGGTAAGTAGGATTCGGAAAGGGGTCTGTTGTTGACTAGTCGTCGTTTTTATCTACCGTCCAACCAACTGTCATCTCTTGGGTAGCTCTTAGGTTAAAGGCTTTTTTTGTCATAGTGTTGTTTTTTGCGATCTTCAAACAACTTTTTAAACGTATGATCTTTCCACCGTAGCATCCTTCTCTTTAATGAGTTATGTTTGTGTGAACTGTCGAGTCTTTTAATCGTCTACAGAACACATCGGGTTCTTTGGAAGTAGGTAAACTCAAGTCTATTTCGTTTTACTTTAACACTAAATATCGTCGATCCTCACATCCTATCTTTTTCGTTATGTTCTTGTAACTACCAACTTTCTACTAATTCCGACCTAATCTGTCAAGTGCATAAACGCTTATTGCTGCTATCTCACTTCGTTACCTTCAATCATAACTGCTAATCTACCTTACCTTATCAGGTTCATACTGACTGCAAAATGGGTCTCACAGTGCATCGTGTGGCTTCAGTTTCTGTAATAAGTTAATCTGGATACGAATACTACCGGCCTCGTTTAAATGATCAACAGACCGCTTTCATCTGTTTAATCGCCTAGTAACTCAACACACAACACTCTATACGCCTGCTATGCACTTTTAAATACGGTAAACTAATTGGTGTTCAACGTCAGTTACTTTTGCTCGGACCTGTAATGTGGCTAATTCGGGTCATCCTATTTATCACCATCGCTTGACATTTACGACTGGATGCTCCATATGGTGTGCTCATCCGGCGATGACCTTGATCTACTGCATTCAATCCATCCTCGTACGGCGTTTGCAACCTACAGAGCGGAACAATAAATTACAATCGGTCGTAATTGCGTGTTTGTCTGTGATTTGAGTGAGACCAAGTGCATAGCACCATAGTTTGATGACCTCATTGAACGGAATATTATTCTTTTTAGTGCTGCACAACCTTTATTAACCCATTTTGAGTTCAGCAGCGAGCGCCTTTGATTATCCATCACATTCTCCATACTACTAATTGATTTAACTAGTTTCGTGGTGTAAAAACGAATCA
Source organism: Paragonimus skrjabini miyazakii (assembly GCA_014338405.1). Lineage (NCBI taxonomy): Eukaryota > Metazoa > Platyhelminthes > Trematoda > Plagiorchiida > Troglotrematidae > Paragonimus > Paragonimus skrjabini miyazakii. The sequence goes on from JTDE01000605.1 coordinate 208,419, forward strand.
ACAATTTGATTGAAAAAATATAATAATATAAGATTCACTTTCACTCTGTTTCACTCTAGGCACAAGAATGCTGCCGTTCGTTTGCAGACTGCGCTGCAAATTTCCCGCATTGTTGAGAACTTGACCAACCAAGGTCGACTATCTCAATCAACCCGAGCTAATGCTAGCAAATTCGACGGTTCTTCGTCATCGTCCACACAGAAATCACATTCCAATTCTGTTCGAATCACATCTTGGGGCTCAGCAAGCAATTTACAGCAAAGCGGTAGTGGTTCCAGCCATCCAGTATTCCAGGGCGGAATGATGGAACGTATGGTCATCGCGATGAGCCAGTTTCTGACTGACGGCAACCAGGATACACGGTTCGTGTAACTTAACATTAGGGTTTTCCTGTAAGATGCATTAGCACAAATGAGTCGTAGTTTGTTTGACTTGAACTTGGATGAACTGTAGTCGCCAATAGGCTATCCAGTGCAAGTCGTATACATCTCCTCTGTTTGATGGTGTTAAGAATTGTTAACAACTGTCTATTTTTGTAACTTGATTATTGCCGTTGTTTCTGAATGGATGGTGTAGTATAACGCAAATCATAAAGTGGCTATCTCGCAGGTTCCAGCTTATTCTCACTTGCCCGTTTTCGAGGTCGAATATTTAGGCTTAGGCGGGATCTCTTGTATATTGTGTCATTCTTTCGTTCGTGTTTTTCTATATTCACGTATCTGTTAAACCTTGTATTATGATTTTTCACAATTGTTGATGCCTGACTGCCGTATAACCATGAGAAAGAAATGCAAAGAATATGTCATATTTTGTATAGCTTTAACTTAAACAAGCAACAACCTTGTAACCAAACAATCGAGTTGCGAGTAATACCAATGCGACGTTTACTTGGCAGTCTTTATGCAGACTTCATCAGCACTTTAGTTTACAAACAATTCGGACACAAAGTGGTAACAATTATGACACCGAATCCGATTAACCATCATCTCTAACGCGTCTAACCAAGGAAAATGTGCGGTATAGGGGTTTGAGGCTCGGAGGATGGGCAAAGCGTACTGGTTTTCGTCCAAACGGGTCATAGTTAGTTAGATTACCTTTAGCTAAGGTGTAGATGTTGATGTTGTTGTTAGGTTGTTCTCTACACCGACCGTTCAGTCTGCACACACTTTGTCATCGTGTTATGTACTTTCCTCAGTGCAATTTCGAATGGAACTATCTCGAGGACTAATAGCAGTACTATCTACTGTACCCACCCTACCTATGATATTCCTTCTTTATCTGCTTCAAGACAATGATTTTTCATCAAGGGTAGTGTGCTGCAACATCAATAACCAGAGCTGTGTGTTGCAGACAATCAGTTGACACATGGTACAACAACGCTGATCTTTGTGCTCTTAGAAACTGGACCAGTGAACCTGTTCAATCATAATAATCAAATATTTGCTTCGTAAGCTCATCAATACTTAATGGTTTGTCTGACTCGATTGCCTATTCGAACGGGGAGGGGGAACTAAACACGATGTGCTGATACCTTAGACATCAAAAACGTGTGCCTCTATATTAATCTGTTGATTTCGTCAAATGTCTTGAAACATAAGTATTGATAAAGCCAAAGATATTAATCAAAGTCAAATGAAGACATGTCGAAGGCATAGCATAAATTAACTGGTGTATTAGATTCGATGGATCTATTAAGAAATTAATCATACAAAGTTTGTTATCTTATGTGTGTGTTGGACGATCTCTGTCCGGCCATCATTGTTAGTCAGTTTGGTCTCTTCAAAACCAGCCTCATTGTGCGCAAGAGGAGAGTGGAATTGTCAGCTCTGTACACTATGTTTTTAGTGTTTTCTGTTTCGTTTGTTTTCGCAATCATGTGAATTTTCTTTTGTACAGCAAAACCGGACAATATAGCTGTTTATTTTGTTCATATGCTGAACTGTGAATAAGCTTGCATCGATTATTGCATAGATTAACCATTCAGCCGAGTAATCGTTATCACATTTTCAACCGTATCTACCTACTCATTATCAAGGGTTCGAGTATCGATTGCCGCGTTTGTTCTTGTCTGTTTGGCAACCTAACAAAAGTCCGCTTACATTTGACTTTGTGCGACGAATAACAGCAAACACGTTTGCTGGAAATGTATTTTTTACTCCTCGCTGGCATGTTTCACATCCATGTTCACATCCCTTCATTCTCTATCCAGTTCAGACTGTCTAAACTCTTGCTCTTGTAAGCTTAAGTGCGTAACTTGTGAGCACTTTCCCTAATTGTTGCACTTCCTCTTTTTGTAAGACGAAATCAATTATCTGTTTGACATTGTACTGGAAATGTTTACCCATTCACTACGGATCCAGTGGGATTGGAGAGATTTTTGTATATTTACGCGTAGACGAAGTATAACGGCGAAGCATAACAATCCGGATACTTTCCTACGATCCCAAAGACTGCGGATTTACAATGTAGTGGTCAGGTTCCTAAATTGCTGTGCTGAGACTTACTTAAAGGTCACTTGTTTCCACGATGTTTGTGATACTCAGGCAGCAACTGTCTTTCACTTTACTGATGATCTCTAAAGCACAACTGCTAGCAAGGCTTCACGTGATGGTTTCGTTTTTCCCAAGCACAGTTAATACATTCAAACCGGTAACTGACTCGTTTGGTTTGAGCACGTTTTTAACTTCGAAATTAAACTGCTACGGATTACTTCCAAGTTGTCTTCTGCTCAGTTCCATGCATATTCCCACTAATGAGGTTTTTACTCATCTAAAGTATTTTGGTTTCCATCCATACATTCTTATCTTTATGTATCTTTCGTTAGTCATGCTATCATTCCTTCAATTATGTGTCATATTTTCAACAACTTACTTATTACCAATTGAACATCATTCACAGTTGGTCTCAGCTTTTGCATCCCCATAAACGTTTCTATTACCGATATCTTCAGTGGTATTGTTTTTGACTGATTCACTACGTATCTTTCAACCGGCAAAAATCTACACAACTGCATTGTAACTCGCAGTTACTCACAATCGTCACATCTCTCTTTGTTAACAGCTATCACGGTCGTCGCCTACTTCAATGTTTAATGCAGCAGTCGGATTTTGAACGCGCTGTGCGAAAAACTTTGACTGGTCAGACTCTCCGTGTTGTTCGTGAGGCGATGGAACAGATCCAAACCAAAGTGAGTCAGGTAACAATTAACTATCCATTGGAAAGTTGAGGAAATTTTTAGCGAGATTACTGTGTGAACTTCCCAACGGAAGGAGGAAGAGCGTTTCGTACGATAAAGAAAAGAAATGGGATGACACTGTAGCTTGCTAGTTATGCTCTGAATTCTTTGCAAGTATCAGTAAGACGTGTTTAAAGTATTTTCTCTTCTATTTACTCACTTAGACGCGACGAAACATAATAAATGGGAAGTATTCCATTATGCAATGGAATAGAACTTTCCGTAATCGTACCCGATATAAAATAGGCCAAATATTCACCTGAACCATTACTGCGCTTAGTCATTAACATTGGGCTTTTGAACTATTGTGAATTCTTTGTAATACATTTGTGAAAAACTTGTGATTGAACATTTAGACAAAATTTGAAGAGTGTATAATAAAACTGGTCTCAAGATTAATACTATATACGACAGAAGATGTCAAATGGAAATGATCGTTTTTCTGTTTCTGCCACGACACCAATAGTTTTGGCAGTCCGTACCAAAGGAGAGACAGTTGTAAATCTTATCTCCTTTATTGGGCTGTTTCTATTTAATGGCTGAACGTTAAAATAAAAAACCCAGCGTTTCATTTTTTTTCCAGGTAAAATACTATCTGAGAGATTAAAAAACATTACGGCTTGTATATCGGAATGAAGGACCACATATGTTATTGCGAAGTTCATTTTCGTCAGAACTGTTGTTACAAGGATGAAATAATAATGAATCATCGGCATGTTTACACAGTAGACTTGGATACTTAACTACTGGACTGTTAGAAATGAAAGTGCGCTTTGTACGATTCTGTTATTGTTTCCAACTGAAGACTTTATTCTGTCATAAGATACATATTGTATTCTGTTTTGAAAATAATATTGCATATTTTTTATCGGAGAACTGATGCTTCCTACAGTGAACATTATATGGAACGTACAATACGATCAACAATATCAAAGAAAATACTAAACGCTAGAAATTGGTTGTGCAATCATTGAGTTTGGCTACCAGTTAGAATTAAAATTGTGTAGAACAGACCTATAACATTATCCAAGACAGAAGATGAAGAACACATGATACATACCGAAAGTGATCAATCAAGTAGGCCAAACGAAGTTCCATACTTTCGAGAAAAGTTTGATTTGAGCGGGGATACCCTCTTAAGGTTTATGTTTGATAGGATAAAAGTTTTTCAGTGTTTTAGACCGATAACCCCCAACAAGGAGTGCCCTCTTAGTAAGAAGCGTTTCTCGCGGGAACGGTATGACTGCCATTGCGACCTTATGACATTAAGAGAATACCTCCCAGCAATAAATTGTCATTTCAGTTCCACGCGTCTAATTCCGCTCTCCCACAAAGAACAGGTCATACCAACTCACGACATCGGCGGACCTCGCCCTCCTGTTTGCTGTCGCCGTATTCACCCATATCGAAGGCCCACTAGCCCATAGCTTGCGAGTCTAACCAACCGGATGCAACTAAAAATACGTTGATCAGCCAGTCAAAAATGAGAGAGAAATCAACCACCTTGCCTCTACGGACGGCAGAAATGTACTACAAATGTTACCTGATCTCAGGACTCACTTGTGAATTCAATACACCGGCGTAATTCTCGTCATGGTGTAGTTTTCATAAAGGCGTAGCGACTGCTCCAAATCTCTAATGGTATTGAGATCTTGAAAGATTGATTGCATGCCATCAGTGTTACTCCACTTCTAAGCGTTGAAGTTATGTTACTAATGAGTAGTTTGGCAGATTTGTTAATTTAAATGCGACCCATTTGTAAAAACTTTGGTTTTCAGTCTTTCCTGACCAACTTGATTGCATCCATTTTAGAGATGGCTAGCATGTTTCAAAGCAGTACACATCTCATGGTGACCATATTCGAAATCCTTGGAATTTAATAAGTTAACGTTGATTTTGTTAGCAGTTCTGGTTGACTAAAGTACTTTCTGTTGTTCAAAAGTCAAGGGTGACTATGTAAGAGCCAATGGGAGACGGTTCAAAAGCTAAAGGTAATCCGGTGTTGCGTAAAATAAAAGCGACTTTTTATCCATACTTTACTCCTCGATTGATCTTTGGTTCATCTGTACAAACCCCTCTGCTGTCTTGTTCACTACATCATAATCAATATACTGCTGCTCATCTGAGTCTTCCATTTTACCAACAATTGTAAGTTGGGGTACAAAATTTGATCGCCTCCCTTTTTTATGTGGCTGCTTTCAATAAAATATTCATAACTAATCAGTCTCTAGTATCCCCTAAACCTGATTATCACATTTCTGACCATCTTTTAGATGCGCGGTTTTTAATTGCATTTTGACTTACGTCTAAATACTATCGGAAGGATGTGCAAATAAATTGTGATGCAAATGGTGATCGAATATAGGTAGTGTAATCATAACAGTTATTCGCATAACATAATACACAGTGGTAACTCGGGGTGTGTTAGCCGAGTGTTGAACGAAATCCTATGAATTTCGACGCAGTTATCTACAGGAAGAAAACATTGTGCATTTCACAGTATCTCTTCACCAGTATGCACGAGACCTACGTAACTTATGTTGACTCATCTGCACGGTCACGCTGTCTTTTTAGTCTGTGAAAAGCCATCACGTTCAGTCATGTGTCGTCGTCTGATTATCATCATCATCATAGCAGCCAGGAGCCTGGCCAAAAGGTATTGTGGCTCGGGCCGCCGCTCACCTCAAAAGTGACGTGAAATATCCCAGAAGAAAACGTTACTGAGTGGGTTGAAAATTAATC